>RJVU01057109.1:2494294-2510950 GCA_003731715.1 Anabarilius grahami | reverse complement strand
TTTTTACTGTATTTTTAATTAAATAAATGTAGCCTTGGTGAGCAGACGAAACTTCTTTTAAAAACATTAAAAATCTTAGTGGTTCCAAACTTTTGGACTGTACTGTATATATATATAAAAATCAAATAATACTGGTTCCCACAAAAATATTAAGCTGCACAACTATTTTCAATATGATAATAATAAGAAATGTTTCTTAAACACCAAATCAACATATTAGAATGATTTCTGAAGGATCATGTGACACTGAAGACTGGAGTAATGATGCTGAAAATTCAGCTTTGCCTTCACAGGAATAAATTACATTTTAAGATATTTAATTTTATTTGTATTGTAATAATATTTCACAATATTACTGTTTTTAATGTATTTTTGATCAAATAAATGCAGCCATAAGAGCCTTCTTTCAAAAACATTAAAAAACACGGCAACACTTTACAATAAGTTTTCATTAGTTAACTACATTAGTTTACATGAACTAAGAATGAACAATACTTCTACAGCATTTATTACTCTTAGTTAATGTTAATCTCAACATTTACTACATTTTTAAGATCCAACAGGTGCATAATAATGCAATGAATAATCCATCTGTTAACATTAGCTAATGCACTGTGAACTATCATAAATATGATAATTTTTATTAAATACACTACTCAAAAAAATTAAAGGAACACTTTTTAAATCAGAGAATAGCATCAAGTCAGTTTGATAGGATATTGATCTGGTCAGTTAAGTAGCAGAGGGGGTTGTTAATCAGTTTCAGCTGCTTTGGTGTTAATGAAATTAACAACAGGTGCACTAGATGTGCAACAATGAGATGACCCCCAAAACAGGAAGGGTTTTACAGGTGGAGGCCACTGACATTTTTTTTCTCCCTACTCATCTTTTCTGACTGTTTTTTACTAGTTTTGCATTTGGCTAGGGTCAGTGTCACTACTGGTAGCATGAGGCGATATCTGGACCCTACAGAGGTTGCACAGGCAGTCCAACTCCTCCAGGATGGCACATCAATACGTACCATTGCCAGGTTTGCTGTGTCTCCCAGCACAGTCTCAAGGAGATTCCAGGAGACAGGCAGTTACTCTAGGAGAGCCGGAGGCCATAGAAGGTCCTTAACCCATCAGCAGGATCGGTATCTGCTCCACCACCGGCGTCCTGTGCTTTTCACAGATGAGAGCAGGTTCACCCTGAGCACATGACAGATGTGAAAGGTGGTGGGTCAGTGATGGTCTGGGGAGGCATATCCATGAAGGGACGCACAGACTTCTATAGGCTAGACAATAGCATTAGGTATCAGGATGAAATTCTTGGACCCATTGTCAGACCCTATGCTGGTGCAGTGGGTCCTGGGTTCCTCCTGGTGCACGACAATGCCTGGCCTCATGTGGCGAGAGTATGCAGGCAGTTCCTGGAGGATGAAGAAATTGATACCATTGAATTGCCCCCACGCTACCCTGACCTAAATCCAATAGAACACCCCTGGGTTATTATGTTTCGGTTCATCCAACGCCGCCAGGTTGCACCTCAGACTGTCCAGGAGCTCAGTGATGCCCTGGTCCAGATCTGGGAGGAAATACCCCAGGACACCATCTGTCGTCTCATTAGGAGCATGCCCCGACATTGTCAGGCATGCATACAAGGGGCCATACAAACTACTGAGTACCATTTTGAGTTGCTGCAATGGAATTATAGCAAAATGGACTAGCCTGCTGCATCATTTTTTCTCTTTGATTTTCGGGGTGTCTTTGAATTCAGTCCTCTGTAGGTTGACAATTTTCATTTCCATCAAACAATGTGGCAACCTTTAACACATTACCCAGTCCATATCAGTATAGATATCAAGCATGATATTTTTCCCCATTGAGATCTGATGTTTTCTAAGTGTTCTTTTAATTTTTTTGAGCAGTGTATTAACAAATGCTGTAAAAATATATTACTTATTACACTTACTTTGCATTACACTATAATCAAAAAACGTGTGTGTAAATTGCAATTTTAAGTACATATCTATTTATATATATAAAATGGTATATATTTTAAAGGGATAGTTCACCCAAAAATGAAAATTTGATGTTTATCTGCTTACCCCCAGGGCATCCTAGGTGACTTTGTTTCTTCAGTAGAACACAAATGATGATTTTTAACTCCAACCGTTGCGGTCTGTCAGCCGTATAATGCGTGTCAATGGGAACTCCATCTATAAGAGTAAAAAAAAACATGCACAGACAAATCCAAATTAAACCCTGTGGCTCTTGACGACACATTGATGTCCTAAGACACGAAATGATCGGTTTGTGCGCAAAACCGAACAGTATTTATATAATTTTTTACCTCTAAAACACCACTATGTCCAACTGCCCTGCGCATCCGGTTGGACGCGCTCTGACAACGGAAGTGATGTCTCGCACTCATTGAAGCAAAGCGCGAGAGATCACTTCCATCATCAGAACGCGTTTTCAGACCTCACTAACCGGATGTGCAGGGCAGTTGGACATAGTAGTGTTTTAGAGGTAAAAAAATGATATAATACTGTTCGGTTTCTCGCACAAACCGATCGTTTCGTGTCTTAGGACATCAATCTGTCGTCACGAGCCGCAGGGTTTAATTTAGATTTGTCTGTGCATGTTTTTTTTAACTCTTATAGACGAAGTTCCCGTTGACATGCATTATACGACTGACAGACCACAGTGGTTGGAGTTAAAAAAAATTATAATTTGTGTTCTACTGAAGAAACAAAGTCACCTACATCTTGGATGCCCTGGGGGTAAGCAGATAAACATAAAATCTTCATTTTTAGGTGAACTATCCCTTTAACTACAAAACCATTGTGTCTGATTCTGCATTATATTAATAAGAAATATGCTTCATTTGCATGAACAATGTTACAGTGCAAAATATTTTTTCTTATGAATTGGGGCTGAAATATGACAGACTCTCTAGGAGATTCAACCATTATACATGTACACATTTTCCACATGATCATATACACGTGTCTGAAATGTCCTGGGTGTCCCTGACCATTTTTAGTACTCACCCCTTTTTTGTTTAACTTCTAAATGTTTTGGAAAAAATAAAACACTTTTATACATATTAAAATGGCTTATTTGAATAAAACTTGTTTAGACCAAATACTTGTTAATTGGCTTAAAAGGCTGATGAAAAAGCAAAAAGCACCACATAAAATGGGGTGTAGATGGAAAATGCAGTGAACTGCACTGTGTGTAGCATGACTAAGGCTTGGAATGTCTGGTGTGGTATTGAAGTAGTTTTGCAGCTGTTGTGCTGCTGAGTATTCTATATTAAGAGAATCAGATCATTGTTAGTACAGGTTAAGATACACTGACCCACAACATTATACACTTCAAGTCACTTGGAAATGTCTGACTGTCATTGCATTAGACACTGACTGTGATTACATTAGTCATTGCATTAAAAAACGTCAAAAAAGACAAGAATTGTCTTTGACGCTTTGTGGATTTCAAAGATTAGTGGATTATGTTAATAGTTAATGCGATGAGTACATCTGCTGTGACACTAGTGTGCACTTGAAAATGATTGAAAGTCAAACCCAAACAGTTTAGAAGTGTCTAAATAGTTTATAGGGTCACTGTCGGTTCTTATTAAAAATATAGTTTGTACAATAGCTCAGAGTCCTTTGTCTGTTACGTATATTCCTTTATTATATGTGTAAAAATGGCTTGTACATACATCTGCTTTTCTTTGTGCGTCACTGACAATAGCACATTTATATATACATACACAATTGCCTCTCAGTTGCTACTTAACACAGTTCTTTCTTTCATATTTCTTCTTTCATTCCAGTTAAAGCGTTCCTCTCTTCAAGTAGATGTCATCTACATACACACATCTGGTTAAAATCTGCTCCTGTCCTCCAGTAAAATATCAATTTCTCCCAGGCCTGTGTACCATTATCCTGTAGCGTTACATCATTTCCTGAGCATGCCCAGTGAGTTTCTCCCCAGGCACTACAGCCAGCGGAGATCTGCTAAGTGGGTAAAGGTAAACGGGTTCATTCTCTCGCATAGCTCAGCAAATATAGCAGCTGTTTAGTGAAAATATCGTAAAAAAAGACAAACATCTTCTTAAGTTTTGTGTTTGGTGAATACGGTGTTTGGTTGCATTATCACAGGATGGCTTGAATCCACTTTTCCAAGACCCGCTCTTGTCATTGACTACTTGAAATCAATTCAAATGTTGAAATTACACATTTTTTCATAGTTGAATATTTATACAATATGAATTCTCTCAACATTTCTCAATAAACTCAACAATACAACAATTCTTAAATCTCATATGTATATGCACCTCTATTTTCTTCTTTTCATTCAGTGCACACGCTAAATTTTAGTTTTGTCTGCATGTTGAGTTCAAAGTTAAACAGGAAATGTTTCATATTCCTGCTCGTCTCTAACACACATACATAGTCCTGGCATATTGCGTTGTGTTGGTCCCACATGTGACTCCTGAAGGTTTAGTGATACTCGCCCAAAAGTAAGCGTGACACATTTTCGAACACCAAGAAGGTGATGCAGCACGCTGGAATGACTCGCACCAAGTTCGGGACCATCCCTTTGTAAAAGCCCTCGATCCCCTCGTTGCTAGAGAGAGCCAAACACAAACATATTGAGCAAAGTCAGATGAGTCACAATATTCCTGGTTGTTCCATAATATGTCCTCTCAAATCCATATGAAGACCTGCTAACAAAAAGTAGCGGTAACACTTTATTTTAAGGTGACATACTTACACGTTACTGCATGTACTTACTATAGTAATAACTGTAAATTATGCATAATTACAAGTAAATAACAATAAACCAAACCCTAACTGTAACTCTATAGTAAGTACATGAAGTTAATTAATATTACTCAGTACTTATTTGAGTAAGTACAATGTAACTACGTCACCTTAGTAGTCAAAGTGGCTAACTACAATTAAGCTATTTAAAAGAGCAATATCTTTAAACAGTTAGGTATAATTATGGTTAAAAGGGTGTTGTTATGCATAAAGTTAGAAATTGTCAGGGTGATACAACTGTCCTGATATAATGAAGAAAAAAAAAGAACAAATAAAAAATAAATTCTCAAAAAAAAAAATGTATTTACTTGTATTTATTTAAAATTATCAATTAATATTATTATTAGAAATAATATATAAAAAAAATAAAATAAAACAACAACATGCAGATTTGCAATTTTCTTAAAACAGGAAATTACATCATAGGGAGGACCCTTGCAGACCATGTTCAAAAGCCCTCTTAAAATATTTAATAATTTGACATTTTTATGACAATACAAGGTTAGTTCAGGTTATAAAATGTCATGTTGTGTGGCTCCCCAAAAATGACATTTTGACGTTTTACCTTAAAATACATTTAATATTTTTTTCCCAGAAAATAAAGATTAAGATGTGTACGCTCACATGTATTCAAGCTGTACGTAAAATATTATTTTTACTTAAAATAAGTATTAATCAAGCACAAAATAGAATGAGACATATACACTACCATTCAAAAGTTAAAAAGGAAAAAAAATAAAGAAATTAATACTTTTATTCAAAAAGAATGCATTAAATTGACTAAAAGTGACAGTAAAGCCATTTATAAAAAATCTATTTCAAATAAATGATGTTCTTTTGAACTGTCTATTTATCAATGAAAGTTAATTTTTTTAATTCTAATGATATTTCACAGTATTATGTTTTTTACTGTTTTTAAAAAAAAATCAAATAAATGCAGCCTTGGTGAGCATAATCTTCATCTTAATCTTACTAAATATTATTCTGTTCAACTTTAAAATATTTTAATGTAGAAATTGCTTTAGCACGCTTTAAGTTTTTATTTCCAGTTATCACGAAGGGTTACACTTTAGATTAGGGTCCAATTCTCACTATTAACTAACTATTAACTACGACTTTTACCTCAATAAACCCCTAATTACTGCTTATTAATAGTTAGTAAGGTAGTTAAGTTTAGGTGTTGGGTAGGATTAAGGGATGTAGAATAAGGTCGTGCAGAATAAGGCATTAATATGTGCTTTATAAGAACTAATAAACAGACAATATCCTAATAATATGCATGCTAATAAGCAACTAGTTAATAGTGAGAATTGAACCCTAAACTAAAGTGTTACCTCATGAAGGACTGGAACGTTTCGATTTATTGGTTAAAAACGGTGGGCATACATGACACTTTACAGCACAATTTCAGCTATATAAAGCTTTCATGTCAAAATTGGGCAGTACTTGGCCACAATAAGCTGCATATTCTACCAGAGGTATTGAAAAATGTTCATTTGATCCAAGTTTTGAGATATAAAAGCCATGCTGTGCTGTCCCTCCTCCTATTTTATTTACCTGATGTACCCTGAAAACGTAAGGCTAGTTTTATTTCATCACTAGCAGGGATCCAAATGAATTGTGAATGATTTTTTTCCCAAACAAACTGTTCCAATTTCTTTTTACCATATGTTACATGTTTTTCCTGAGACGAGGTAGGGCATATTGGTAAAGGCAATCTCTAAATGCTCTCTGTGATGGAGTTTGAAGAGAGTTTATGTGCCATGTAATTTCATACCTCCACGTTCTCCTGATGACATCCACGATTCCACTGTAGTTGTTGTGCTGGTCCTGCAGGCGAGCGCGCACCACCTGATATGGGTAGGTTACTGCTACAGCAAATATTTTGGAAATGGCTGCCATGGTGATGTATTCCAGTGGAGACTGAAGCAGAGACAGACAGGAAGGAGAGACTGACTCACATCCATGAAACAAAGACCATTAATGTTTCCAGTATACATAAACCTCTCTTTCTAAAGGTTACAATATAGTCAAATGCCACATAATCATTCTTTGTATGTGGTGCCCTTGAAATTTATAGTTCAAGACACTGGTTGAAATCAAGATTTTGGGATTTTATTAGCTATAATCATTCTAAAAAAAAAGATTTCCAGGTCTGAAAATGTTATTGAAAATTGAAATAATTTAAAACCTGAAAAAGTCATGGAAATGTAGTGCACAGTTAAGTTCAACTCTAAAATATGTAATCAGCTATAAATTGCTTTAGCAATGTTTATCAAATTAATTTACAGTTATCATGAAGGACTGGACGGTGTGTGTACATAATGTACGGTCCAATTTACAGTCATATGACCCTTTCCTGTCAAAATTGGACAGTACTTGGCCAGAATAAGCTAGAAAATCTTCCACAGGTATAGAATAACTTCATCATTTTCATTTGAGAGTATCCTAAAAAAAAGGCTGGTTTTATTTCCTCACCAGCAGGGATTCAGATGGCATCTTCTTATATTTGTTCTGCTCTCTTTTTAGCCTTTCATAGGTCATGAACTGCAATGCAGCATGGGAAGTCCCCACCAGCCCAGGCACAAATCCCTGCAATGGCGGAACAACAAAATGAGGCTCGCAAACATACAAAGCCACAATCACACAGTTACCTCACAGTCTAAGAGGAACTAAACTAGACTAGACTAGTATTAAACTAGAGTGAAGTTTACTACAATATGTAATAAGGTTAGGACAATGTGGCGTGTCTCACAAAGAATTTAGCATATACTGTATTTAGGGCTAACTTGAACCACAGACTAAGAGCTGGATCAATCCTTCAAATATAGTTCAATCACACCATCTTGTGGCCCTACAGAGAACTACAATGTTAGAGAGTAAAATCATGGATCTCCCCACTATTTAAAGTCAACATGAAACTCATTTTAGGTCCATAATGTGACTTATATCAGATTAAACATGATATTCAATGAGAATATGTTGACCAAGTTGTTATACTAAAAATAAATAAATATTAATAATAATAAAAAACTGGACTTGCAGATAATATAATATTAATAAAAGGCTACTTAAGTGTATTTAAAGAGTACACTTTTATGACTTATTATGAAGTATAAATTTAAAACGTATTTGTACTAATGTCAAATGAAGTTTTACTTTAAAGTACTGTATAAATTATTATGATTTAATATTCTTTTGTCACGCTTTAGTACACTTATTTTGATCTGTTGAGTAACATACTAAAGCAAATGTAAAGTACTTGGTTATAATTTTAACTGCAGTAATTCAATATTTCATTTAAAGTTCTATCACAAAAGTATTATTACAAATGTATTTGAAAACATTTGATTCAAGTTTCAATACAACTGATTTTAAAGTATCTCTTAGTTTGCCTTAAAGGTGCAGTGTGTAAATTTTAGCAGCATCTAGCTGTGAAGTTGCAAATTGCAATATAGAGAAGCTACGGTGGCCAACACAGGACAAAGATGTCTTCGTCTGAGACAGCAGAGAGTAGCCAGTCAAGCAAACGCGCTCTGTAGAGCAGTTTGTCCGTTTTGGGCTATTAAATGTCTGAAAACCTTAAATTCAGTTCAGTTTTATTACATATATTATATAATTATATTATTTCTGTAATAAGTACTCTTTTTAAAGTTATACTTCTGTTTCACAAGAGGAACTGTGCACAAAATGTGTAAGACAGCAGTGTAAAATATTTGAGTAAATGTAATTAGTACTTAAGTATCTTTTTGGCTACTTTAACTGAGTATCAAAGATATTAGCAACTTTTACTCTCTACTTGACTACATTTTTGAATAAGTAAATGTACTTTTTACTCCAAAACATTTGTGATGAGTAATGCAATTGACCCTTCGCCAGGAGTTTGATTGACAAGCGATCTAACCAATCATAACGCTGAATCTGCCATTTTGTCTGACAAAGCAGCCAGGAGTTAGAAGTGGACTTGAACTTGAAAAATGGTGTGTATTTACGTCTTTCCGCGTTTGAAACAACATTCCTTCTCATGTTCATTCATGTTTATTTGAGCTATAAATTAACTAGTAGGAAGAGATGATCGGTTCACGAGCCGCTTGAGCTGAGGCGCTACAGCAATCTGTCACGACAGATTAAAGAGCCAAAAAAACGTTTTTTATTGTTCGAATTTCTTTAAAAGAAAATACACAATTTGAAAGCTGGCACTTTGTTTAATATCATAAGCAACCTGCTCTGTCTTGTCTGTCGACGTGTTGTCAGTGTCCTCTTTGTTCCGCGATGTATTTTACAATGTTTGGACAAATTTTACAATGTTTACTTGTCGGACAAAGCAACAGTAACTATGGGCAGTGGGTCTTCGCGAAGGGTCAATTACTCCTTAAATTTTGCATGGCCCCTAACTTTTTCTGCAGCAGTTTATTTCTGCTACAAATGAAGTGATATCACCATCTACAGGGCATTGAAGGTACTATATCTTGCGCATAGTTGTGTTTCATACATGGCTGCAGGCCGAAATCAGCACGTCCAATGCAAGCAGGCTTTGACTATTTAATTTGACTTAACATTATTTTAATAATTTTTTATATTGAAGATACCTTTTTGAAGGTTATTGGTTTACTCATTCCTTTTTTGAGCACTTGAGTTTGACTGAGGCGGTGTTTGTAGACGTTTAAGAGGTTGTTGCATCAACCTTGATTTATTTTGAGGTGTTGAGTTTCATTTCGATTTTAGAAAATAAACATGTGATTGCTCCCCTGACAAATCAATCGTTTCTTGTTTTGCACCGGCATTTTCGCTGTAAGGTATCTGTACTTTTACTCAAGTATGGCTTTCAGGTACACCTCTGGTTTAAGAAAGTAAAATTTTGATTTCATGTTGACTTTAATCTTGAGATTAGCACACATGAAAGCTCTGTAACAAGATCTCAGGTTAGTTTAAAATCTGTAGATGTACCCTGTATAGTCCCGGGATACCCTCGTGACGGTATATTTTCACGAGGGCGTCCATCATTCCCTTGTACTGCTTCCGTGACGGGTCTGCATTGTACTGCAGCACCAGCCGGGTCTTTGTCACCCAGACCGGGTTGGTGAGGCAAAGCGTCAGAATGCCTGGAAACATGGAACAGGGGACCTTCACACCAACATTTAACGAAGTCACTCGTCGTTAGTGCTCTGATGGAGATCTTTTTACGTGTAAAAGCGACCAATCAGAATAATAATTCAGACCTGTATTATTATGATTCTTTATGCAGGCTGAAGTTGATATAGTATGTGTTTTAGTAATACTGTAAAGCTAAAGTGTGCTAATTTCCTGTTAGTTAGTGATAACATTGTATTGTTCTGATATTGTTGGTCAACAGACAATTTTCTCCCTAAATATTTATTGGTGTGCAATGGAAAAAAAATCAGCTTGTTTCACTTCCTGAGCCGAGACCACAGTTTTGCTTCTTCTCCATTTTCACTGTCAGTTTCAACATATCCACACAGAAAACAGTTTTGAGGCTGGTCATTCCTGTTATGCAATATATTTTCATATCCCCATCATGAGTATCTTAAAATACAGGATCAAATATTAAAGGATTAGTTCACTTTCAAATTAAAATTTCCTTATAATTTACTCACCCCCATTTCATCCAAGATGTCCATGTCTTTCTTTCTTCAGTCGGAAAGAAATTAAGGTTTTTGATGAAAACATTCCAGGATTTTTCTCCATATGGTGGACTTCAATGGACCCCAAACGGTTAAAGGTCAAAATTACAGTTTCAGTGCAGCTTCAAAGCATTCTATGCGATCCCAGACGAGAAATAAGGGTCTTATCTAGAGACACCATCGGCCATTTTATAAAAAAAATTAAACATTTTATACGTTTTAACCATAAATGCTCATCTTGAACTAACTCTCTTCTTCTTCTTCTTCTCTATTTGAATTCCGGTAGTGTAGACACTGCTAAATGTATTACTGACCTCCACAGGTCAAAGTTTGAATTAAATTGTCATATACAATATGCTAGTGCAAGTATATAACAATTAGTTCAAACTTTGACCTGTGGAGGACAGTAATTCACTTAGCAGTGTCTACACTGCTGGAATTCTAATAGAGAAGAAGAGAGCTAGTTCAAGATGAGCATTTATGATTAAAACGTATATAATTTTTTTTTTTTAAATGAGCGATGGTTTCTCTAGATAAGACCCTTATTTCTCGTCTGGGATTGTGTAGAACGCTTTGAAACTGCACTGAAACTGTAATTTTGACCTTCAACCGTTTGGGGTCCATTGAAGTCCACTATATGGAGAAAAATCCTGGAATGTTTTAATCAAAAAACTTAATTTCTTTTCGACTGAAGAAAGAAGGACATGGACATCTTGGATGACATGGGGGTGAGTAAATTATCAGGAAATTTTCATTTGAAAGTGAACTAATCCTTTAAAGCCCATTTCAACCTTAGAGTAAAAACTAAAACAGGTAATTGTGAAGCAAGTTTAAAATAGAAAAAAACAGTCACATTACGACATATAAAGTCACAGTTACAGGATATAAAGTTGCAATTACCTGAGATAAAGTTGCAATGACTGTTTTTTAATCTGAGGCTGAAACAGGCTTCCATACAATTAAGTCAACATACAGGTTCATTTTATATGAAGAACTTGCAATTTGCTAAGACCCGGACACACTTTACAGACTGTTCCATGTGAAGGCTTTGAAGATTTCTCTGAAACAGCATTATTTTCAGTAAAATGTGCTAGTTAAGTGGTAAAACTGACTGCATATTATTCTTGCCTGGGATGGAATTAACTGTCACATTGCAAAGCATTTTTACCATATTTCTTCAAAGAAATCCTATGACGCATTAATGTGATTAAAATCTGCAGAGACTGCAAATCAGAATCAAGGCCAACGCTTCACACAGTCAACTGAAAACAGAGAAGTCTCAACTGAAAGCTGATAATGTTAGTGAGAGTGAAGAGAAGGTTGTTTACTATGCTACTGTGAACTCTTTAGTTACTATTTCCTCTACTGTTACCTGAATCGATACATTATTGAATTAATGTTAAGTTTAAGTTGGTGAACTGGCAACAACGTTTTACCATATTTTTGGATAATTTCTTTCTGTAAAACTGGGTTTAAAACCATCCAAACACACAAATACTTCATAAACTAATGTTTAAAAGTTTGGGGTCAGTAAGATTTTTTAAAAAGAAGTTTTTTATGCTCACCAAGGCAGCATTTATTTGATCAAAAATACAGAAATTTTGTGAAATATTATTGCCATTGCTTCAGTGTCACATGATCCTTCAGAAATCATTCTAATATGCTGATTTGCTGCTCAAGAAACATTTCTTATTATCATATTGAAATCAGCCGCTTAATATTTTTTTCAGAAACCATGAAACATTTTTTCAGGATTCTTTGATGAACCAGAAAGTTCAAAAGAACAGCATTTATTTGAAATAAAAATCTTTTGTAACATTATAGATGTCTTTACTGTCACTTTTGTATAAATCACAATTTCACAAATTAATGTATAATTAATAATGTATTCATTATTTAATTTCTTTCAAAACAACAAAAAAATATTTTTCACCCTAAACTGTTTAATTGAAGTGTATATTAGAAAAGAGTAAAAGCTCAACTAAGAAAATGGCAGATAGAAACAGTTGCTAAGGTAGGATTGGTCAGGAACGTTTTCAAGGCACGGCTTAGCAAAAGAGTCTATTTATTAAAGGGATAGTTCACCCAAAAATGAAAATTCTGTCATCACTTACTAACCTTCAAGTTGTTCGAAACAGTATAAGTTTCTTTCTTCTGTTGATCACAAAAGAAGATATTTTGAAGAATGTTGGTAATCAAACAGTTAACGGTAGCCTTTGACTTCCATAGTAGAAAAAAAATTATATGTAAAGGAAGGAACACACCAAGCCGACGCCGACAAACTAGTGGCGACGAAAGCAGACTGCGGGGTTGGCTCACATCGGCAGCGTCTGAGTCCGAAGTTGCCCTGACACACCAAACCGAAGCTCGACAGCCGGCGGCCAAGTAGCACGTCCATTCTGCGCTTGCGTAAGATGAAATGCCTTTCCGTACCAGCAGGTGCTGACTAGCCAATCAGAATGATCAGAGGGCCCGACGGACCGACATGTCGAATAGGCCGGAAAAAAGCAGACGAGGACCAACTTCAGCCGACGGTGCGGAACACACTGAGAAAACTTAGTTGGCCGACCGTCGGCTTGGTGTGTTCCTGCCTTAAGTCAATGGCTATTGTCAACTGTCTGGTTACAAACATTCTTCAAAAAAATCTTCTTTGGTGTTTAACAGAAGAAAGAATCTCATACAGGTTTGGAACAACATAAGGGTGAGTAAATGATGACAGAATTTTTATTTTTGGGTGAACCATCCCTTTAAAAATATTCCAGGTGCTTCTTAATATTTTTCCTCTCTCTAATTAAAATGTTTTCAAACCAAAGTTTTTGGGAATAATGTTTTGATTTGGTTATGTGCACCCAAAATCACTTTCCATTTTGTTAGTATTTTGTAATATTTCCTTTTAATCTTCATTAATGACAATATCCTCCAGGAAGAAGTAGATTTAAAGATTTATGGTATTATCTGATTTATGTCAATAAAATATTCCATCCTGTTAGAAATAAAAATGGAAATTGAGCCATATTACCAATTTTTTTTTGAAAGGCGTTTAACACAATATCAAAATTAACTTGAAGTTATCTTGCATTAAAATGAACTTGATCCCCTCAAATGAGCAGTGGCTAATTTCAGGCATTTCCATCCTGTTTGTTTTCTTATTGTTGTGTAAAAATCAAGTTATAATTAATAAAGTTTAAGTGCTTGGGTTTGATCTGGTATACAGCCTGGTATATACATCAAGCATACTCATTTCACAGTTCGTATAGTTACAGAGAAGTAACATTCTTCAAAATATCTTCTTTTGTGTTCAACAGAAGAAAGAAACTCATATTTGGAACAACTTGAGGGTGAGTAAATGATGACAGAATTTTAATTTTTGGGTGAACTATCCCTTTAAAAAATATTCTAGGTGCCTCTTAATATTTTTCCTTTCTCTAATTAAAACCGTTGTCCTTGAAATCACTTTCCATTCTGTTAGTATTTTGTAACATTTCCTTTTAAATTTCCTCAATGACAATAAAGTATTTCATCCTGTTAGAAATAAAAAAAACGAAATTGAACCATATTACCAAAAAATATTGAAAGGTGTTGGTGATTATGAAATGAACATAATCTTCTCAAATGATCAGTGGCTAATTTCAGGTATTTCCATCCTGTTTGTTTTCTTATCATTGTGTAAAAATCAAGTTATAATTAATAAAGATTAAGTGTCCAGGTTTGATCTGGTATACAGCCTGGTATATATTTTCATACTCATTTCACAGTTGGTATAGTTACAGAGTGGCCAGCACAGCCAAAAGGTCGGGCATAACAGGAATGACCCAGCTAGCACAGAAGAACACACAGTCTCCAAGGCCTCTAACATTCAAATTGTTCCAGTCCGGTAATATACTGAGCTACAGATTTATCTGTGTTTAGTTTTGTCAAGCTCACAGGTGGCTCTTTTCTCATACTGACCCGCCTCTGCTGCAGACACCAGGTGTTCACCAGCACTCAGCTCTGTTTGTCGTCCCTCCTGTGTGTACGCTTTAATAGCATTATAACTGTGGGAAGATGAAAAAGGACCACATTATGTTCCTGAGAGCCATACAGCACATGGATGTCTATTGTACAGTGCATTACAGTGCTGTAAAATGACCATCCTTTATATAATTGTTATTGAATCATCATGGGGATTTTAGTGAGGGTAGGCTTACATTAATGGAACAAATAATATTGTCATATTTTACTCACTGTATGACTTGAATAAATCATCACATCAGTTTTATTTTTAGGTCAATGCTGCTGTATTTAAACTCCTGCTGGATATAAGATTGCGGAGTTAAATCTTTTCAGATGTATTGTTATGGTCCTGATTTTACCTCCTGAGAAATTATCTTGCACACCATGACTGATTATATAAACAAAATGTTAGGAGAAAAGTTCCTCTTAATATTACAGTGTACTTATCAACTGATTTTGAAGGACAAAGAACAAATCAACAAGGCTCTTGCTACTTATATTTCAGTGTTGCTACCCGTATAATGTTTTTGCACACGCACGCTTTGTTTGCCAGTGATCCTGATCTGAAATTAGGTCAAATAACTTTGTGGAGTATCTTCATAACTCGTACAGTATCAACTGACACAGAACTATTGGGTGCTGCTTTTCTTGGCCTGTCAACCTGATGCCTTTTAAAAAAAGTTTACTTCTATTATTTTAATAAATTATAATAGTCAATACCAATGCCATTTACACCACTGTTCAAAAGTTTTGGTAGGTATGTTTTGAAAAAAAAGTTTTTTACAGGCTTTCATGCTCACAAAGGCAGCATTTATTTGATTAAAATACATTAAAACAGAAATATTGTGAAATATTATTACAATATAATAGTTTTCTATTTAAATATATTTTAAAATGTAATTTATTCCTAAGCAGAATTTTCAGCATCATTACTCCAGTCTTCAGTGTCATATGATCCTTCAGAAATCATTCTAATATGAATATTTTTGTGGAAAATGCAAAACATTTTTTTTTTTTTTTAGAATTCTTTGAGAACAGCATTTGAAATAGAAATCTTTTGTACCATTATAAACGTCTTTACTGTCATTTTGATCAATTCAATGCATCTTTCCTGAATACATTTTTTTCTTTTAAATGATACTGACTGGGTTTAGAGGTAGATTCAAACAGGAAGTTCCTTCAAACAGGAAATTCTGCACTTCCCTTTTTAACACAACTTCGACTACTTACAAGAGGAAGTACAGGCCCCATGATGCCCCAGCCCCCCAGATGTTGGGGGTCACACCCTGATAGAGACCTCTAATTCCTTCCAGCTTCCAGATGGTCTTCATGCAGTGCACCATGCCATCATATTGGGGTCGCATTTGCAGACCATCACTTACTGGAAAGAGTAAGAAACAGTGGGGGGGATGACACACTCCCTCTTCTGCTTACATATAATCTAAAAATATACTTAAAAGGCACTGAGGCCAGTGCAAAAGTACAACTACCTGTGTTGTGCCCTCTGTGTTTGTTTTTCTAATGTTTTTGGCTGTGTCTCAAAACCTAGTGAGCATGAAAACAACATGCTTTTGGAGATTGTGAAACTGGATCAGCAGATCATTTATTCCCGATGGCAAGAACAACTGGGTTAAAAAAAAACATGAAATCAAAATGGAATACTTATTTCTTATTTTGGAATACTGCATTATTTATTGTAAATAATGAATCTGTGCACATCATTATTGTTATTATTTTTTTAATTCATACGCTTTTGTAATCTTTAATCAAAATAACTTCCCCTCCCTCTCGCAATGACATCTCTTCTCTGATGAAGCGTTTATGGCATGAGGGCCTGCATTTTTTTCTTGTTCGAGAAGCTTTTTCACAAAGATGTATGTCACAATAGGGAAGAAAAGACTATCACAACTTCTGATTTTTAAAATATCATTCATTTATCAGAAATGATTGGAATAATGATAATCCCATTTTAAAATAATTAATTTTTATTATTATGTAAAAACTTTACAAGGCAAGTTCTCTGTTCCTAAAACTTTTAGAAATAATAATGACCAGAAAATTTACACATTTACATTCCATTCCATATAATTATATTATTTTCATTTTCTTATAGTGCGTTTCCATTTTAATATATGAGTTATTGTGTTATTTTGTCATTTAATTAAAAAGCTTTTCTAGACCTTTTTTTTTTTTTTTTTTTTT
>RJVU01057109.1:2468721-2485306 GCA_003731715.1 Anabarilius grahami | reverse complement strand
TGCTTTTAATCAAATAAAAACAGCCTTGGTGAGCATGAGATAAAATAGTACAAAATCTTACAGACCCTAAACTTTTTAAATGGTGTGCAAATAAAATCTGTAATGTTTGAGATTTTTCTATGTGAGTGCAAATTCTTCAACTCCAAATGATCTGTTAACACTGATGTTGTGTTGAAGGTATAATAGGACATTGATAGCCTAAAAATCAATTCTTTTACTGCCTGACTCGACCACGTGGAAGTAACTAAGCATGAGGAGTAAAAACAGTAAGTTTTAGAGCAGGAAGCATTTTGGACACATTTCAACCTTCCAAATATTCTACTTTACTAATCGCTAGTACTTAAGTCTCACACACATGCTCTGCTTTAAGAGGTGTCTGGTGGGTTTATCCTCAGCTAGAGAATGGAACAGTGTAGCTATTTATTTAGTATGTGATTTCTGTCTTATTAATGGTGCTTAAATATCACTGATACTGTTGCTTATACTTTGAGATAGGATTTAAAAAATATATATAATCAAAGAAATGTAACAGTACATCTCTCTAAAAAAATCATTAGGAATCATTCATGTTGTAAAACATTATATGAAAGTCTGTTTTATTCTGCCAGTTGGAAAGACTGTGAAGTTCTTCACTTTAAATGAACTTAATCTGTTTCTGGCTGTATTGGCACGTGACATGAACTTGTTTAACTGACACAGTTTTGTAAGGCCTGTGCCACTCGAGATCTCACAGTCACACGGTCAGATGTCAATCTCTCTGATCTGGGTTGGATACTGTGGCTTAATCTAATCACTGTGTTATTAATTAGTAGTCTGTGTATATCACCAATGTCTTTCTCACAAATGTGTAATTAAGTGTCGTGGATTTAAAATCCAAGGGAAAAAAACTGTTTTCCCAGGGGCATATGACAGGTTGAGTCTGGTAAGCAGTTATTTGTGACATTTTGTTTGTAATACAGCTTACATTTATAGTATTTTGATGGGGTCATGAATTGAGAAATCAAATTTTCCTTGATCTTTTGATATAAGTGGTCATTGTACTATAAAAATATCCTGTACGTTTCCGAACTCGAAACTTCCTCATTAGTCCAAAAACAGCTTTTATTGAAAGCAAGCTCAGAAAACGACTTGTTTCGGATTTTGTCACATTATTACGTCATAGTGCAACGAAAGACCGCCTCTGCAGAAGAAGATCAATGCCTACTTCTATATCATTGCCTCTTTAGCCCCACCCACCGATTCACACATGTCATGTAGTATGCAAACACAGGATTACTCCAGCAACAAAATGACAGAAATGCCTGTGAGGATTACAAGACGTTTTGAAGTGCCAAGTTTGCCAAGCATTGCCATCCTTGTGATTCTAACATTAAGAAAGCGTGGATGAACTTTACTTTTCACGAAGTTCCAGTCAGATCACGTAAAACACTGTTTGTTCGCTTCATTCGCTTCGCTCCCCATGCTAAAGTTGAACTAAGATTTTTTAGAAAAACAAAAACAACTATCAGTCTGTTCATGTTGTACACATTCAGAGTAATCTGTTGTCATTGCATTGTAAATAAAAGTTAAAAATAGTTCAAAACTTGTGTTGAGCAATCTGTTTGCTCTGTGTAGCTGTTTTTGAATGTAGTTTTGCACATCCCCATTATCAGTGGCTGATTTTGAAATGTATTTTGGCAGAGCATGCTAAAAGAGCACAGCACAAACGGTCATCTGAGGTGACACTGTGCTTTCTAGCAGATACGTTCATATCTTGTGCACTCATTCCTGAGTATTAAGTGCTAAGAGTGATGATCTATGGAAAAATGAGGCTTCTTGAAGATTAGAGAGTTTTTTGCAATGTCAGTCATGTACTGGTTAAGTATTAATCAAGTAAGTGCAGACCCACTGCAACATGTTAGAGTTTGTATCTTCGTCTTAGTGTGTCTGTTTTGATGTAGGACTTAAGTCTCACATGCTCTGCTTTAAGAAGTGTCTGGTGGGTTTGTCCTCCTCAGCTAGAGAATGGAACAGTGTAGTGGTCTGATAAACCTCTGATAAAAACTCTCTTCCCTTGTTGAATACAGATTTTAGTGCATTTAAGTTTAGAAATGTCCATATTGGCAGCCATTTCAAACAGGGTTTAAAGGTGAGGTGCTTAATTTATGAATATTAAAATTCTTTCTTGTATTCCAGTTTAATGTGCTGAGTCAGCTCTGAGCCATTTATAGGTTGAACAAGTGGTTTGCACTCAAGTTCAAAACTTTGTTTTCTTGTTTGAGCACTCTGGCATGCCAGATTTTGGCTGTACCCGTTGAGTGAGTTTGGAAGTATAATTGTGTAATTTAATTGTTTTGCTTGTGTACTTGTAGTGTACTTCAAATCTTAAAAGAATATTTATAAAAGGCTCTTGCAGATAATAGTATATTAAAGAATTAAAAAGGACACTTAACTGCACTTAAAGAGAATACACTTTCATGACTTAAGTGCACTTTGTAATAATGTCAAAATGAAAACTTTTACTTGAGTACATTTTTAATTTTGTTTTAATAATCTTTTGTCATGCTTTAAGAAGTACACTTATTTTGATGTGTTGACTAACAAACTAAAACACATGTAAAGTACTTGAATATAATTTTAACTTAAGTGTTATTTGATATTACATTTAGTTATTTAAAATGTACTAAACTGCAACTTCATCATTACAAATGTGTAATTACAAATATATTTAAAAGTTTCAATAGAAATTACATATATAGTAATAGAAATGATTCTACATATTAATAGAAATTAAGTAAGGTTCATTAGTTAAACATTAATGTATTAACTAACATGAACTAACCATGAGCAATACATTTGTTACTGTATTTACTAATCTTCGTTAACGTTAGTTAAGAAAATACAGCTGTTCATTGTTTGTTCATGTCAAAATGCTTCGTTTTTAAAAAAAAGCCGTATTTTTCATATATTTTACCTTTATTCTACACCTCTGTTTAATTTATAGCATGAACAACTGTTTGTCTATGAACATAGAAGTTTGTCTATGAACATAGAAGTTTGTTGGTGTTTGTTGGAGAAGTATACAATAGAATTTAGCTTACTGGCTAGCGAAGCAAAAACGCGTTGGTCTTTGTTTACGTCCTTGATGCAACCAAAAAATAGCAACAGAACTATACATTTAAAAGTCATGTACAAACAATAAAACGTACTTACAGTTAGGGGCCGATAAACAGCAGCTTCTGCTTTTAAAGTGGGAACAGCTTCTTTCAGTAATAGCCTTGATGCAAATCCAGCATTGAACTCATGTAGGTTCTGGAAGCTGTCTTCCACGGCGCATCCAGTGTAGAAAATATCACAGATTATAATGGGTTCTATTATCTTTTGACGCGTTGCGTCGCTTGCGTCCGGTGTACACAACTCTTTTGCTTCCATTATGCCGCGCGACATGGCCTCGCCCGCTTTGTTGCGTATTCCCGGGGGCAGTGTTTTGCAGGGTTTATGATGTCACCAACCCGGGAAGAAGCTCGTTGTAGTCCAAACCGGTCGTTTTTGTAGGCATTAAACGGCCATAACTTTCAAAGACAATATCTCCGTTTGCATTGAACTTTCAGCGCTGTAACTTTGCAGATACTGTTTATGCTCAAGCAGCAACATTACACACTAACTAAAGTTAAAAAAGTGAAATCGCAATGAACCACCCCTTTAAGTAAAGATCATGTTCCATGAAGATATTTTGTAAATTTCCTACCGTAAATATATCAAAAACCTATTTTTGGAAGTAATAGATGCTTTAATAAATGCTTTGCTAAGGTCTTTATTTGAACAACTTTAAAGGCGATTTTCTCAATATTTAGATTTTTTTTCACCAGATCCCAGATTTTCAAATAGTTGTATCTCAGCCAAATATTGTCCAAACAAACCATGCATCAATGGAAAGCTTTTTTATCCAGCTTTCAGATGATGTGTAAATCTCAATTTCCAAAAATTGACCCTTATGACTGGTTTTGTGGTCCAGGGTCACATATTTCAAAGACAGTAAAAGTAATTATTTAATTAAATAATTAATTCAATGCATATACCTTCTTCATCTATGCCAGCATTGAACCTCTTATGTCTGGTTTGGTCTGCTAATATAAATGTTGCTGGTTTAGTGTCAGGAAGGGCCACTAATGAAATGAATTACTGGGAACTGCCTGTCACTGCTGTGCCCTTGGGTAAGGCACTTTTCCCAGAGATTCTCTAGGGGGAGAGTCCCGGCAATTAGCGCACCATAATTTGCTTTGGAAAACATGTCTGCTAAATGACAAATAAAGTTGTCTATCTAAAAGTACATTGTATCTATTATGTGCTTTCAGCTTTAAATTCAGAATCTGAATTGACTTCTTTTAACATCCGAGTTGGAATTTGATTGGACTTGTCAGTATGTGTTCGTAATTGTGTCATAATGTCACATAATTCAAAGAGACAGATTTAAGAGAGATAGTCCTTAGGGTATTCCTTATGACAGCACCATGAGTAAGTGTGTGGCGTTTAAGATTTGGGGAATGCTGTGCCTCTTGTTTAATGATGTCATTAAAAGTCCTTTAGCCCCTCTGTGATTGGCTGCCAGGTCAGATACACTTAGACACTTAATGAATTTACTTAACATTTTAATGAAAATGTGTGACCTTATTGTTTATGTATGTATTATATAATACATTTATAAATAATATAGACTGTCTTTATACTGTTATATTGAGTTGTTTTGGATTTTCAGTTTCATCTGTTAGCTGCTGTTGCTTTAAATGGTACATTCATCAGAGAAAGCCACATTACATTTCCTTTCAAACTGCATTCAAACTTTTGTGCCTGACTTGGTCTGGCCAAGCGGATGTTTTAGCCTGAGTTTAGCTGTGCTCCAGAACCTAGTTAGCTTAGCAACATGCTAACACCAATCTCTATAGAGTGCTGCAGTGATGATTATTGTATAAAATAAGCTGTATGACAAAAAAAAATGTACGATTCTTACATGTTTTGTTCATCATGATAATCTTCAGAAATGAACACACCTTTAATGAAATTTGAAGCCTAAATACAAGTAAAAAGTTAAACATAGGCTATAAACAAACTACATCGCAATCACGACTTCAGAGTCTCCACCATTAATCTTGAGAAAGCTCTTTCAGTCTTTATTTAAAAACATTTTCCCTGAAAGTTTGAGTTAGAATAGTTCGATTATAGTCCCCGACAACCTCTGCAGTCCCTTTTAGATACTTGTTAGGAACTGCATTTTCAAGAACTGCATTTTTATGTTGTAACTTAAGTAGAGTGTTTCAGATCAGACATTGCCTCTAATAGAAGGATGCTGCCTATGTAGACAGTAGATGGCAAAGCAGCTCACTGTATGACACTCTACTGGTTTGTATTATATGTATGTGTACGTGAGTTGCATGCAGTGTGTGACAAAGCCTTCTTCATACTCACGCTTCTATGAATAGGTTGTGGAGTCTGAAGCTCTCAGTCAGACACCCCCTCCCCCAGCACTCAAAGAATCATGGAATTAGACACTGAGCAACATTCAGAACTTACACTAAGGAGTGTGCTGAAGCACAGTATATGCCTGTTTTCCTTATTGTGTGCAGGAGATCATTGGGACTTTTTATTGCTGCTTAATAGCCATTAGATCCAGTATAACATGAGCAACATTAGATGTGGTTTTCTCCTGGAATTCTGAACAAATATTAGCTGAGCAAATATTGCTAGTTTCAGAGTCAACTAGCCTCACTCTATGAAGTGCCAAAAGTGACGTCCGACCTAGGAAAATTGACATCTCCGGCCTTTTTCAAACATAATATTAAAAACGCATTAAAAGATTTTGTAAGCATATTGCACAGATTTGCTTGGTGTGTACAACTAATTAATAATTATTTCATCTGGAATGTTATTTTGTGGGTTTTAGTGAAAATGACCAAGAGGAAGGAACTGTCCTCTGCAACAGAAGAGGATATTATCAAAATGACTAAATCTGGTCAATTGACTTTGGATATTGCTTGTGTTCTGGATTTGAGTGATCACTATGTCCACAGAATTACTGCAAAGCACCGTGAGACTGTGCAGAATTTAAAGCACTTTGCAGGTCCAAAAAGACACAAAGTGAAATTTTTCACAAGAGAATGAAAATCACCTCAATGGTTGTTCTCTTCAAAATAACTTCTAAAGCCTTGGATGAGACATGCAATTGTGAGAGCTTCATCTTACACTGCAAGGTGAGTATGGAGGATCTGTTTGGAGATCGAACGTGTAATTTCTTACACAATAACAATCCTAAACACACCATGCACAATGCTACAGTGTTGCAAGTGCACTTGATCTCTGCATCAGAGCCGTACTGTATTAGGACTTAGTGTCAGGCATTTAGAATGGCCAGTGCTGATTGGCTAATCACAGGTTGTAATCTCTTTACTTGTTCTGAAAGGCACAGTGTTTAGCTGGCCAAACTCACACTGGGATTTCCACAGAGGACTGATTGCTCTTTGACCATAAAATATTTCCATATTAAAGTCTGGGAATTTCCTTGTTCCCCTCATGATGCTATAAACTCATCTCTGTGATATGAGACCTTTTATGAGACCTTAGTCTCAAGTAATCAGTCTTATGTTAGACCTGTTGTGTAACAGGATTAACACTTACAGAAGCCATTTAAAAAGTTGCTGTACAAGTATGGTACTTTTACACAGACTATAGGATATACAACAACAGTACAGTAATTGTAAGTTTTTACACTTGCATGTGATTTAAAAGGATACTATTCCACATTAATGTCGCTCTTTAGTGTAGTGAGTGGAGTAAAGTTATGATCTTAAAAAATGTTGTTTTGGCTTTTTTATGTTATGTGTAAATTATCTTAACTGTTGTCAGTCCAAATAAATACACTGTATTAAAAAAAATGTTAGCTGTGGTTGCCAAAATATTACTTTAAAACTACGGTAGCGTCATTTTAGGTTTTACAAATTGACTTTAAATTTACAGTAAAAAAAACATATTTCATTAACTGATATAATGTTAATATTACCAACATACTGAAGTACTGCATTTTGTACCTTTGTAATACACTGACAACCACCATAAAATACAAGTGGTAAAGAGCCACATGATGAATCAAAATTCATCACAAGTAGCTTTTCTACAAGCTGAGGTATAAATACTAATATAAGGTGCATGAAATTTATTCATCAGACAGGAAATGGAAGGCCAAGTCGAGCACATTGCATTGTGGGATATGGTGTTCCATGCAGAACATCCTGGTTGTATGCTGCATATTTGAGCAGAATATTGTGTAGAGTATGCATATGCTGCAGAAATATTACGGTATTGTACAGTCTCCTGAGCACTGTGGATATGTGATCTGTGTATGTCAAGTTAAAATGATGTTGGTAATATAACAGTATATTTAGGTCAGGTGTGTTTTACAAATTATTATTTGTGGGGTTTTACACAAAAGGTCTTCAGATTAAAGATTAATTTAATGTTAATTACAATTACAATACCAAAAGACACATATGATTTTTTTTTAATTTTGGTCTTTTGTTTTTTTTTATAATGCAAACAGTCAATTACAATATTTACAGATGAGAAAATGCAAAATACAAATACAAAGACCAACAAAACATACATAACAGCCAGTAAGATTTGCGTATGTGTATGTGTGTGTATAACTGTAACTGTATAACTGGTGTGGGAGTGGAAATATATGAATAAAGGAGCATGTAAGGAAGTACAACAGACATAATTTTGGTATTTTTCTGTACACACGACTCATGTTTATTTTTATAATCATCTACCTATTTATTGAAGCTGCCATTCTTTATTGATCTCATAAATGTATCTCAAATGTTGAATTTGATTAATTTTGTATCAAAATATATTAACAAAATTATTTCCATTGTAAAATAAAGTTTATTCTAATATGAGATTGTCTTAATTTTAATGGCAAAAAAACTACGTTGTCTGTGGGTTTAGTACTTTCAATACAGTCCTCATGTGTGGAATCTCCAGCACACTTGTACTATCTGAATTATCAGAGGAACACCAACCATCCATATCCAGCATACATTTCAGACTTCATAACCTTTGATGATAATTAATTACTATAGAAGCTTGTTTTCACCACAGAATAAAAAAAAAAAGAAAAAAAAAGAAGAAGGTAATTGTGACCTTTTATCTCGCAATTCAGACTTTACAATAATCACAATTGTGGGAAATAAAGATATAAACTCACAATTCTGACATTTTTCTTACAATTTCAAGTTTATCCCCCGGTTTCACAGACAAAGCTTAAGCCTAGTCTCAGATGCATTTGAGCTGTTTTACCTGAAAGCAACTTGTACTGATTTATCTTAAAATATGTCAGGGCCATTGTTTTGTCTCAAGATGCACAGCAGTAATGTTTTTTTTTTTTTTAAGGCAGGTTTAAAAAAGCGACTTAAATGTCCTGATTAAACCAAGGCCTAATCCTGGTTTAGCAATGTCTGTGAAACCAGGTCATAATCTCACAATTTTTCTGCTGGAGGTCCTGGACATCTTGTTCAGATACATGGCATCATGGATTCTATCAAATACCATCAAAAAAAAAAAATCTTATAATGGGCCGTGGTTGGATCTTCCATCAGGACAATGATCCAAAACAAACATCAAAATCAACACAAAAATGGGTCACTGAGCACAAAATTAAGGTTCTGCCATGGCCGTCCCAGTCCCCTGACCACAGAAAACTGAAGAGGAGATTGTATCAACATGGACTCTGGAGATTCCCAGAGATTCTGGAGGAATGGTCTCTGATGTCTTCTCAGGTGTTCTCCAAACTCATCAGGAATTATAGGAGAAGATTCAAAGTTGTTATCTTGGCAAAAGAAGGTTGCAAAAAGTATTAAATAAAAAGATGCCATTAATTGTGGCCAATGTGTATTAGAGAAAAACATTGATTTCATAGAAAGATTTTCCCCATTTTCAATTGTTCTACTTCAATGAAAGGTTAGATTTTTGGGCTTTTTTTTTTTTTTTTTTTTAATAAAAGGTCCAAAGGATTAACAATCCAAATTAATTTTCACAGGCTTCTTTGTTCATATTTACCAAGGGTGACAATAATTCTGACCACGACTGTAAAAAAATATTTTTATATCTCGCAATTCACACTTTATAACATGAAATTGTGAGTTTATATCTCACAATTCGTTAAAAAGTCAGAACTGCAAGTTTAAATCTCACAATTACATGAAATAACGTCAGAATTGTGAGTTATAAACTCACAATTGTGAGAAAAAGATTCCAAATTTTGAGATAAAAAGCTGCAGTTACCTTATTTATTTTTTATTCTGTGACAAGTTGTAATTGGTAAAGGTCTACCAAATCATGCTCAAATGTCATTAAATATCATTAATAGTACAAAATGTAATGATGTTAATATTATTTATATTAATAATATAAATAAAAAGTATTTATAATAAAATAAATAAAAAGTATTAATAATAATATTTAACAATTTGGCAGATTATTTTGGCAGCCCTAATATATTTTTATTTACTTTTATTAGTATTCTAACTTCATTATGCCATCATTTAATTTGTCAGTTTTTGATTTTGTCTTATGTTTTGTGTGTGCTGAGCTGTTGAACATATCTTTTTAGGGAACCTCCTAAAGAAGACACAAAGCTTCAACCAGCTCAGTGAGTACAAGCAAATTCTTTCAGCGTACTTTGAGCTTTCAGTCTTCCTTTTTGGCCCTTTGCTGTCTATGATGCATCCCTCAGAGCTGCCCTTTGATAAGTTATTTGGCTTTATGATGTTCTAGTTGAAAACTCAGGACTAGCCCTTGTAGGACCCTTTTCCCTATTGGATGTATTTTACACCTCTTACTTTGATTTACTGAAACTGTTCCTGCTTTCTCATCCTACTAACCTTTGGGTTGTACATTTAGTAGCAAGTTTGTGTTGCTATAGTGACCCATGTGTACATGTAGTTGGTCAGTTGCTCCTCCACAGTGCTCCAGTATACAGAACTACTGTCCTCTTGTGATTCAAACTTACCTGCTTCTGTATTGTGGCTTCTTTCTCCATCGTTAGTTAATGCTGCCATTTCTCTGATCACTGATCTAATGTATTACACTCTTGTTTTCCAGTAAAACTATCTAAACATCCTTCAAACAAGATCAGTTTAGTTGAGAAATAAAACTGAAATTTGTTTTTAGAGACTATATCTTTAAGAATGTTTTTTACTATCTTACCCCATTTGCAAATAGTGTTTTTGCAGTGTAGTGCATTAGAAAATTGCTTTGTTTTTACAATGTAATGACTTTTTAAAGTTCACTGCATGCACTCCTGTAAAAAAAAAATTGGGTCAGTAAGATTTTTGAAAAGTCTTATGTTCTCCTTCATTTATTTGATACAATTTAGAATACGTTTTTTCTATTTGAATATATTTTAAGATGTAATTTATTCCTGTGATGGCAAAGCTGAATTTTCAGCTTCATTACTCCAGTCTTTAGTGTCACATGATCCTTCGGAAATCATTCTAATATGCTGATTTGCTGCTCAAGAAACATTTTTTTATTATTATCAGTGTTGAAAACAGTTGTGCTGCTTAATATTTGTTTGTGGAAACCATAATACTTTTTTTCAGGATCACATGATGAATATAAAGTTCAAAAGAACAGCGTTTATTTAAAATAGAATGTCTTTACAGTCAATACTTACTGAATAGAAATATTAATAAAAAATCTCTTACTGACATCAAAGGACTTACTGACCGATGAGCTTTTTTAATATTCTAAATTCTTTTGGACATTGCGTGTACAATTTCCCATGTGTACAATTTGACAAACATGCCATATTCTCATTGTGAGAATATAACATTCTCACATTACAGATTTGTGGCCTGACAGTTATTGTACGATAATTTACAAATCAAGAGCTATTGCTGATAATCTCAAAGGGATAATCCATCCAAAAACGAAACTCTGCCATCATTTACTCAGCATCATGTCACTCTGAACCTGTTTGACTTTCTTCTATGGGACACAAAAGGAGGAATTAGACAAAAAAAAAAAAAAACAGCAGCGTAAACTCAGCATGTCCTATTGTGTTCAGGTTTGCAGTGACATGAAGGTGAGTAAATGATGATTTTTCAATTTTGGGTGAACTATTTCTTTAAATACAGAGAGAAACAGGGTTCAAGGTTCAACTTATTCAGTGACAAACATTTGCGATTAAAGCACAATTGAACAAAATGTTTTGGGATTCCTTGGTGTAGTTCCACAAAATGCGAAGAGTTAGCGGGATAGAGAGAAAACACATTCGTTGCCATTTGATGTTGCTATGCTTGTCTGAACAGGTGGAACCCTTTCAGTGGAATCACTGAGCTGGTTAGTAATGTTCTTCAGCCCCAGTCAAAGTCCCCCAGTGAGGAGGAGCCAAAGCCGTAAGTACAGTGCAGGGGCTTCAATTCATGCCGCTAAAAGTAGGTAGTTCCCTTGTGCTGTGCTAAAAATCCTTCACTTAATTTGGTGTTCCCCTTCAAAAAATGACTGGCCTTTTAAAATCTCTGCTTGTAAATCTCTCATTACGCTATATTATCATCAAATATTGGATTCAGTCTTTTTGTCAGCTTGTTTTCTTTCAATTAGAGATTTTGTATTTCTTTTTGGAACTGACTGATTGTAGGCCTCATTGATCTGAGAGTAAAAACCTCAGGTTTTTTTGTTGAGGTGAATAAACTTAAGTAAACCTTTTCACTCAAACTTATTAACTTTTTCACTCTTTTTTCATTTATGAGGTGCATAAGCTCAGATCAATGAGGCCTACAATCAGTCAGTTCCAAATACAAAACCTGTGCTGATTTAAAGAAAACAAGTTGAAAAAAGATTGAATCCAACATAGCATAATGAGAGATTTATAAGCAGGAACACAAGTGTAACAAAGTGGGGGAAAAATCCCCTAAAATTATAAAAGAATTTTGGGAAGTTGTTATGCTGTGTAAGCAAAGTCAGTAAGTTTTGGCCCAATGCGATAACATTAACTCACATTTTTGGGAAAAAGAAAATCCTCTCTGGGTCTTAACTAATATTTTCAGGAAAAGGAAAATCGTCTCTGGGTCAAAATGACTGGAACACAACATGAGGTGCGTTCCATTCAACTGTAAATGGACTGCGACGTGAACTTCACAGGGTATTCCGCCATCTTAAGTGAGATTCCAATCCAAATGGAGCGAACATGTTCAGTTTGAAGGGCACTGCGAATGGCATAGGGAATAAGGGAACATCGATACATCTCTTCACAGGAAGTGGAGAGGGAAAATCACCCAACTGTCATTGGGTATCGCGTCACCAGTCAGAACTAACGATGGAGTGAGCCGTTAAAAGAGTTTTTCAATAGCCCTGCAATGGAGTTAACGTAAAGAAATGCTCTGGGTTCAAAAGTAGCTACTTAAAAGGGATAGTTAACCCAAAAATTAAAATTACCCCATAATTTACTCACCCTCAAGCCATCCTAGGTGTATCTGACTTTCTTCTTTCAGCCAAACACAACCAAAGTTGTATTAAAAATATAAGTCCAAAAAAGTGCATCCATTGATCATGAACGTACTCCACACGGCTCCGGGGGGTTAATAAAGGCCTTCTGAAGTGAATCGATGCGGCTGTGTAAGAAAAATATCCTTATGTAAAACTTTATAAAGTAAATTAATAATCTTCCGGCATGACAGTCATACACATTTGACTTCCATTTAAAAAGTGTTAACTTCTGCGACATACACTGCCCTCTAAAAGTTTGGAAACGCCCTAGAAAAGTGGGGTTGTGGACAATATTGGCATGAATCCTTTTTAATTTGTGATAATTTTGCACTGACAAGGGACAACACAAACTACGAAAACATATTTTATCACATAAACAGTTTATACATAAAAAAAACTTAAATTTTCGATTCATTAAAATATCCACCATTAGCAGCTATCTGACCTAAACTGGGTTCTAATTGGTTCATTGTATTCTAAACTTAATTGGCAATCAAATGTTGAAGCTATTAAGGTGTGCTGACCCAAAAATCTTATACAAACCTGGGCCAAGTTTAAACCAGTAACCAGGCATCACAGCTGGCAAAGGGGCATGTCTGACTTTGTCTGCCATTATTATGTAATAAAATTGAAAATTATTATTGCTGGTCTTCAATGATAATGTCAAGTTACTTTAATGTATTTGCACCAAAAAATGATGAGGATTTATGCCGATATCGTCCAAAACCACACTTTGCCAGGTGTGTTTCAAACTTTTGGAGGGCAGTGTAGAACACAATGACATGACGTACTACGCATTATAACATAGGACATAGCGTACTATGTCATGGCGTAGCATAGAAGGTCATGGCATTGTGTACTACGTCGCAGAAGTTAACGCATTTTTGACGTAAGCCGAATGTGTATGGCTGTCGTTATTTTACTTTATAAAGTTTTAAATAAGGATATTTGTCTTACACAAATGCATCGATTCGCTTTAGAAGGCCTTTATTAACCCCCTGGAATCACATGGAGTACATTTTATAATCGATGGATGCACTTTTTTGGACTTATCATCCTCATCCTCCAATCATTCCCATTATAAAGCTTGGATGAGCCAGGATGTGTTCAATATAACTGATTGTGTTTGGCTGAAAGAAGATATAGAAGAAAGAAGTCATATACAGTGGTGTGAAAAAGTGCTTTCCTGATTTTTTTTTTTTTTTTGCATGTTTGTCACACTTTAATGTTTCAGATCATCAAACAAATTTAAATATGAATCAAAGATAACACAAGTAAACACAACATCCAGTTTTTATTATGAAGGGAAAACAAAATCCAAACCCACATGGCCCTGTGTGAAAAAGTGCTTGCCCCCCGCTGTTAAAACATAACTCAGCTGTGGTTGATCACACCTGAGTTCAGTTTCTCTAGCCACACCCAGGCCTGATTACTGCCACACCTGTTCGCAATTAAGAAATCACTTAAATAGGACCTGCCTGACAACGTGAAGTAGACCAAAAGATCCTCAAAAGCTACACATCATGTTGAGATCCAAAGAAATTTAGGAACAAATGAGAAAGAAAGTAAGTAATTGAGATCTATCAGTCTGGAAAAGGTTATAAAGCCATTTCTAAAGCTTTGAGACTCCAGCGAACCACAGTGAGAGCCATTATCCACAAATGGCAAAAACATGGATCAGTGGTGAACCTTCCCAGGAGTGGCCAGCCAACCAAAATTACCCCAAGAGCGCAGCGACGACTCATCCAAGAGGTTGCAAAAGACCCAACAACAACATCCAAAGAACTGCAGGCCTCACTTGCCTCAGTTAAGGTCAGTGTTCATGACTCCACCATAAGAAAGAGACTGGGCAAAAATGGCCTGCATGGCAGAGTTCCAAGACGAAAACCGCTGCTGAGCAAAAAGAACATAAAGGCTCGTCTCAGTTTTGCCAGAAAACATCTTGATGATCCCCAAGACTTTTGGGAAAATACTATGTGGACTGACGAGACAAAAGTTGAAATTTTTAGAAGGTGTGTGTCCCATTACGTCTGGCGTAAAAGTAACACAGCATTTCAGAAAAAGAACCAAGAACCTATCATACCAACAGTAAAATATGGTGGTGGTAGTGTGATGGTCTGGGTCTGTTTTGCTGCTTCAGGACCTGGAAGACTTGCTGTGATAAATGGAACCATGAATTCTGCTGTCTACCAAAAAATCCTGAAGCACAATGTCCGGCCATCTGTTTGTGACCTCAAGCTGAAGTGAACTTGGGTTCTGCAGCAGGACAGTGATCCAAAACACACCAGCAAGTCCACCTCTGAATGGCTGAAGAAAAACAAAATGAAGACTTTGGAGTGGCCTAGTCAAAGTCCTGACCTCAATCCTATTGAGATGCTGTGGCATGACCTTAAAAAGGCGGAAAACCCTCCAATGTGGCTGAATTACAACAATTCTGCAAAGATGAGTGGGCCAAAATTCCTCCACAGCGCTGTAACAGACTCATTGCAAGTTATCGCAAACGCTTGATTGCAGTTGTTGCTGCTAAGGGTGGCCCAACCAGTTATTAGGTTTAGGGGGCAAGCACTTTTTCACACAGGGCCATGTGGGTTTGGATTTTGTTTTCCCTTCATAATAAAAACCTTCATTTAAAAACTGCATGTTGTGTTTACTTGTGTTATCTTTGATTCATATTTAAATTTGTTTGATGATCTGAAACATTAAAGTGTGACAAACATGCAAAAAAAAATTTAAAATCAGGACTTTTTCACACCACTGTACACCTAGGATGGCTTGAGGTTGAGTAAATTGTGGGGTAATTTTCATTTTTGGGTGAACTATCCCTTTAAATCATGTGAAAGCTACCATGTGCACAAACAGGTAAACCCTGCTAACAGTATGTGTGTACTCAAGTTTTTTTTTCTTCTTTTTTTTCTTTTGTTGGATGGACCGTTTCATCAATCTACCAAATTGCATGTCAACACAACACGTTCAGTCCATTAGCCATACGTGACCGATGACAGCGGATATTCATGTACTCTCGTGGAGAGACAATGTCAGATAGTTTCAGTGTGGAACATTATCGATTTGCTTGGGCTCAAACTAAATATCATGATCTGTAGTGCATGTACAGTAAAACCCGTCCCTGTCACATACTTCACTGTCCCATGTAACTTAAAAACAATGGAAAATACCCTCTGGATCAATAATCATCTGATGAGTAAGTGTTTTCTCTTGATAAATTATTGATTTGTCTGCATTAGATTTGGATCTTGTCAAACTGGAACAGTATTAGACACAAGTATTAGACGCATCCTGTTAGTGGTTACTGTCTTGATTTGACTGATGAATGTAGAATAGGAGGAATTAATCCAGAGTTTAAAGCCTATTATATTAATGCAATTACTACTGAATAAAGAACTTAAGGGTCATGTTTACAGCCCTAGTGCTCTCTTAAACCCAAAGAACCACAACACTCATGTGCTAAACAATTAAGGCTTTTGACAGGCTTTTTGGCTTTTGAAAAAAAAAAAAAACACTAAAATTGTTTTATATATTCTATTTGAACTTTTCATGAAATTGATACAAAACAGTGTTATTTTTGTATTATTTGTATATTATTATAGTACTTATTAATATTGTGAATTAGCATTTGTTATTATATTTTCATTTTAATTTTAGTAATTTTAAGTGTTTTTGCAAGTTCTATTTTTTTATATAGGTCCTTCTCAAAAAATTAGCATATTGTGATAAAGTTCATTATTTTCCATAATGTAATGATAAAAATTAAACTTTCATATATTTTAGATTCATTGCACACCAACTGAAATATTTCAGGTCTTTTATTGTTTTAATACTGATGATTTTGGCATACAGCTCATGAAAACCCAAAATTCCTATCTCAAAAAATTAGCATATTTCATCCGACCAATAAAAGAAAAGTGTTTTTAATACAAAAAAAGTCAACCTTCAAGTAATTATGCTCAGTTATGCACTCAATACTTGGTCGGGAATCCTTTTGCAGAAATGACTGCTTCAATGTGGCGTGGCATGGAGGCAATCAGCCTGTGGCACTGCTGAGGTGTTA
>RJVU01057109.1:2452094-2467742 GCA_003731715.1 Anabarilius grahami | reverse complement strand
TTTCATGAGCTGTATGCCAAAATCATCAGTATTAAAACAATAAAAGACCTGAAATATTTCAGTTGGTGTGCAATGAATCTAAAATATATGAAAGTTTAATTTTTATCATTACATTATGGAAAATAATGAACTTTATCACAATATGCTAATTTTTTGAGAAGGACCTGTATATATTTCTATTTAGCTTTATTTTTTATTTCAGTTTTAGTCTTAAAATCTTAAACTTGTTAATTTCAGTTATTTGCCAAGGCAACATTTCTATGCATTTTCATCATATATTTATATTTTATTTTATTTCAGCTTTATTTCAATTAACAAAAATATTTTTATTCTAGATAACAGTAACAACACTAGTACAAATTAGTGTCTTGTACCTTTTTTTAAAGCAATGAAACTGCAAATCTCGCATTTGTTGGAGAGCTGTCAGCTAGAGACTACAGCAGGAATGAAAATTCCAAACCAATCTCATGAAAAAAATATTTTACATTTTTGAATTTGAAATTAAATTAGTTTGATTCGTATGAAATTGAAGTAAGCAAGCATAAAGGTCAACCCCTCAGTTGGGTGTAAGTAGATCACACAAAAATGTATGAATAAGACTCTTACTAACTATTGATAAGTAGTAATAAGGAGTTTATTGAGGCAAAAGTCATAGTTAATAGTGAGAATTGAATCCTAATCTAAAGTGTGATCAAATTATTATTGTTTTAATTGAAAAGACAGCCTATTGCGTAACCAATTGGGTCTTCTTTTTTTTTTTTTTTGCAGTAACTTTGCTGGGTATGCGTATGCTGAACATAATAGCACTTTCTGGCAAAATTTTTCTCATATTCCTGATCAGTTTTGCATAAATGTTAATTAACAGGTGACAAACCTGACACAGCACAAACTCAGGGACTGTTTACAAGACACTGCTTTCAACTAAAAACACTAAACTTTTTATGCGTTTTGGCCGTTCATTTGCACAACATTGGGGTTTTGGGGGCCTGAAAATGCTAACTTTTTGGTTTCAGCAAGTTTTTGAAAAGAATATTTATCATCTCTGTGTAAACTACAAAAACATGAATTTTTGAAAACGATTACGTCATGCGTATGTGTATACGTGTTCAGTCTATAGGCACGTAATGTTTCTTTTCAAAGTGATATCGCCAACTACTGGCCTGGCATGCATAATACAGCGTTTTTAGTCGTTTTTGCAGATCAGTGTGAACAGAGATTGTTTTGACAACGTTGTCATCTTGCGGCAGTCATAGCCTAATGGTTAGAGAGTCAGACTGGTAACCCAAAGGTTGCGGGTTTGATTCTCAATACCGGCAGGAAATGGCTGAGGTGCTCATGAGTACCTAACCCCCCAATCGCTCCCTGGGCGCCGCAGTAAATGGCTGCCCACTGCTCCGGGTGTGCGTGTCCATGGTTTGCAGTGTGTGTTTTCACTACTCACTGCTCCTAATGTGTGTGCACTAACTTGGATGGACAAATTCCAAGTATGGGTTACCATGTTTTTAGTACGTTGTTGTCGTGTAAACGTATTCTCAGACTGATCCAGGAGCAGCTCTTCATACCTGACTCTCCTCCCCAAATGTAAATGAAGACAATTATAAGAAAATACTCAAATGACCCAAACCTAAATGTCCCTTTCTGCTCTCCACAGGAAGTTACACCAGCAGTTTGAGATGTATAAGGACCAGGTGAAGAAGATCGGTGAGGAGGCTCAGAAGAATCCGGAGCAGAAGGGAGACTCACCCACCTGTGGGATCTGCCACAAAACCAAGTTTGCCGATGGCTGCGGCCACGTCTGTTCTTATTGCCAAACTAAGTTCTGCGCACGCTGTGGAGGACGCGTCTCCCTCCGGTCCAACAAAGTACGTCTGACCCCTCTCTCATCGTAAAAGTCTGTAGACAAGTTGTATAAAAACCCTGTCAACTGTACGTGGCCCTGTGTCTCTATATCTTCTGTTCAATTTTGACATTTCATATTGTGTTTTTGGGTTTGGTGGCTTTTTACTAAACAGGAAGTTAGCCATTTAATCCCTTGACCACAAGAGGGTGCTGAAATGTTAAAAGAAAATAAAGCCCCAAAACATTCAAATATCGGAGTGTCTCCCTAACTCCTGAGGCCTGTTGCATGAAGCTAGTTGAACAAACTCTGAGTTTTAGAGTAAGTTTAGAGCTGACAAAACCTTTCAAATCCAACCTGAGTTAGATCAGGTTCAGCAGGCTTACAGCGCTCGGTATAAACATTCTCTGTCAACTCAGGGTTTGATCCAGAGTTTGATTCTTCAGATTTGTCAATTTGATTCACTTCTATGAAAAATCCAACTTTATGAAAAACATCATGAATTTAAATACATTTACAAGGCAGAAATAAACTGCTGCTGCAGCGAGAATGAAAATATTTGACTATATGGAAATGTATCAACTGAATATAGGTTCACAAAGAGCTCAAAGGAAAACATGTAAGCTTAAACTTTTTAAAGGCTTTATATATTAAAGCTTGTATTTTATATATTTATATTAATTTAAGTGCAAAGTTCAATTTTTCTTGTCAATTAATATAATAATTATATTAATGTATTATATGAATTATTCATAATTATAATTCATACACATGAATATAATAAATAATTAACAGGAAAAGTCTCTTAAAAATTTTGTCTCTAAAACTGGAGTGAGAGATATAGGGGGAGTGGGTTTATTGCATCAGATATACAATGTCACTTTGCTCACATTGGATAGGTCTAATTTTGGGATCTCTAACCCAGAACAAAGATTTTTAACAATGTTTTCAACAACAATAGTAATAAAAAACTATTATTAAAAGAGCAATGTGACACTGATGACTGAAGTAATGGCTGCTGAAAATTCAGCTTTGCCATCAAAGGAATACATTTCATATAAATAAATGCAGCCTTGGTGACCATAAGAAATTTCTTTCAAAAACAAAAAAAAAACTTAATTATTGAACACTTTTTACCAGTAGCGTGCATACAGAAACTAATTACAGATATTAAATTACAAATATATATTAATTAGAAACAGATATTTATTACATCATTTCAAAATTATTATATTTGTCTTTTTCTTTTTAAAGAAATAAATCTTTGTCTCTTTTTATGAAACCAACACAGGCTGTTCAACACAGTTTCCACTAGTGGGCATTGTATTCCATACAGTGATTCTGCCCTTCCTCTGTTTCTCATGTGTTTGTGATTTCAAATAGCTATTATGAAATTTTTGTCTGACTGCAGTTTTGTCTTACAGCAGTCAGTGAACCATTGGAGTTTAGACTTGAGTACATGAATCAATACTAATATCGCAGTACATTTTTCTCTGTTCCTCTCTGTGCATCTCCGTTTCTTTTTTTATCTCTTGCACTCGTTCCATTTCATCACTCTGTCAATTACTTGCATAAATTTACAAATTGTTCAGCAGCTTCTCTTTTTCTTAGTATTTATTTTCTCTTCATGGTTTTATCATTATGTTCAAATTCTCACAAGCCTTTTTATCATGGACCATTAATATTGTAAAAAGTGAATTACAATGACAATTGGATGTATCCAAAAATAATGAATTTAATTGTCACATGCTGCTGGCATATTAGAGTGAAATCAAATGAAATATACTGTATGTTTATAACCAATATATATATATATATATTGGGGAATCACACACAGTTTCTACCAATCTCAAGTTAATCTTGAGTATCTATAGAGTAGTAGTGCATCCTTCATACCTCCGAGAAGTCTTTAGTTTTATCATATTAATAAAAGATACATACACTGTACTGAGTCTTTCCGAAAACAGCCGAGCACCTGGAGGCGTGCCGTGTGAGCGGAGCTAAAGAGTGACGAGCACGCGCAGCTTTTGCGTAGCGATCGTCTGCAACAAATGTATTTAAACACACACAATACACCATCGCATTATCCCTGGATAACTTTTGAATCACTATAATGAATATAGCGTATAGTGAATGATGAATAATTAATTTATGAATTCACTATGTTCGTGTTGTTTACATTATATTAGGGATGTAAGAAAATATAGATACACGTGAATATTGCGATATTATGTTTGGCGATACTGTATCGATTCTCAAAAACACTGTATCAATATTCATTTATTTTATTTACATCCAATATTCGTGGGTTTGTGTTCGGTTTAAACCACAGACTGTTATAAAACCCAACCGCTTGATGTCAGCGTTATCTCAGAACGTAAACTGACACGTAGCCGGAGAAGCGCGAGGTGCATCAATAACGTTAGCATTAGCAAACCCAGCTCACAAGACGATAGAATTATTCCGCTTCCGCGGTACAGAGCTGAAGTGTGGACTCATTTTGGCTTCAACTATAAAGAACCCACTAAGGAGATCGACAAGAGTCAGTTGTTTGCAAAATAGGCCATGTTAAAATCCAAAACTCGGGAAACGCATTGAATCTGAGCGCTCACTTAACATCCCGATGCCATCCGTGCTGCTGAGAGAGTCGTTCGATAGAATATGTAGTAACGTTATGTACTGCACGCTTTCCTCTCAATAACAAAATAAACACACAACAAAATGACAGCGGTGACAGCAGAAAGAAAGCATCTTATCATAGCGATGTGGCTATGGTTGCACCGAGCCCTGTTCAGTACTTCAGTGAAGGCACATTTATTTAAATAGCACTTTATACATTAGACTGCTTTAAAGCAAACAGCTTTACAGTATTAAAACAAACAGACATTCAGTCATGAAATGGACTATGCACTAGTTGTTAAATAGTTTAGAAATTAAAAACTGCTGTACTGTGAACCTTTAAAACATATACACCTAAAGAATCCTGCAGTCACTTTACTATTTTCCCTTAGATTGCACAAAATAGTGATATAAATGCATATGATACTGTATTGATTAAATAAAATAAAGTTGTTTGTAAGGTTTTATGCATATGGTGGTGTGTTCTTTATGACCGTTTTTTCTAAAATTACATCCTTTTTCTAAAAAAAACAAGAAATATCGCAAAATATCGCCTTTCTTACAGTATCGCAATATATCGCCTTTCTTACAGTATCGCAATATATCGTATCGTAACCCCTGTATCGTGATACGTATCGTATCGCCAGATTCTTGGCAATACACAGCCCAACATTATATGCACTTAGGCGCCTATTGCCAACAAAACAGACATTTGAAGCAGTTTTACAGTTTGATACAGTTTTACCGACTCATGACCAGGATCATTATCGCTGTGACCGCTCCATCTTTCAGTTTCAAAGGATCTGTAAATCCAGTGTTAAACTGGGCCTTGTTTATGAAACCATAAGCGCCGATCCTGAGGGCTTGAGCAGCCACGGAAAACACAAGATATTCTCCATTCATTTTAACCAATAGAAAGTGATTGCAACGATCAGACTCGACTTTATCCTTATTTTGATAGTTATTTTAAGGCGGTTTCTATGGTTATTTTAATGACAAATATCGAGAGCGCATCAATGTAATGCGTGAGCACAAAACTCTAAGCTCCACTTAACGCTGGGTTCTTTGGGAAGCAAGGTTATCTTTCGCTCACAACCAAAAACACACTTCTTTGGTGACATTGTTGATTTCGTCGTCTAAAAACAAAGTGACAAATCTTTCTCGAGCAAGTCCCGTGCAGCGCTGCCGACGACTTCCGTAAAGCGGAACAAAGCGGTTTGATGGGCGTGCTCTTGCTCTCTCGCTCTGGTCGATGTGTGTGCGCATGCTCTTCCGGGAGAAGTGCCCGTACAAGGAATTCCGCCTTTTATTGCATAATAAAGGGCCATACTCGAAAAAATGAAAAAAAACTCGAACAAGTTTGTGAGGAATCGGAAGAGTATTTTTGGCACAGAAATACGTCCAACTCATGTTCTGAAACTTTGGCCATGTTTAGCATGAGAATCCAACTCTTTAACAGTGTAAATAAGTCAGAATGCATGAAATAGCATTAAACCCCCCCCTTTAAAAAAAAACCAAACAAACAAACAAAACATAAAAACAGTAATATTGCGAAATATTATTACAATTTAAAATTACTGTTTTCTATTGTAATAAATTTTAAAATGTCATTTATTCCTGTGATGGAAAAGCTGATTTTTCAGCAGCCATTTCTCTAGTCTTGTGTCACATGATCCCTCAGAAATCATTCTAATATGTTGATTTTTTTTGCTCAAGGAAAAATTCTTATCAATGTTGAAAACAGTTGTGTATCTGTTTTTGTAGAAACCACAAGACTCAGGAATAGAATATCATTTATTTAAAATAGTAACGTTCTAAATTTTGTTAGTGACACTTTTAATGGCTTTAATGCATCGTTGCAAATAAAGGTATTAATTTACTGAACCCAAACTTTTGAACGATAGTGTGTATATATTTGCATTTTGGCATTATTTTCATATTTATGCACATTTTACCCTCAAAACACTGTAATGTGAAAAAAAAAATCTCATCGTGAGATACACCATGGTAATATACTGCCTTTTATGCTGATTTTTAATTTAAAAATGACATTTAAAAAAATAATAACTTAATTTATTATGTTTTTGCATTTGGAACATGAAAAATAAATAAGTCTTCATTTACTTTTTGCAATATATTTCTTGACTTTTGGGGTGAAATATAACAATTGAGATTCACCCAAGAAGATTCAACAAGTGTCCATGTAGAATATAGACACTGATTTAAAACCTGCACTAAAGTAACTGACTGAATATCAAAGAGGAAAGCTATTCACTGAACCACGACTGACATAATTTCAAGTGATTTATTTAAACAAATGTAGCTTTTATCAATGAAGCCCCTGTTGTGAAAACAGATACTGAGCTTTGTTTGTTCTGTAGAACCTCAGTTGCTTTACCCAGACAGTTGCTTTCTGTGTATAGAGATTATTTACATCCTAATTTGTCTGCCGCCTGTACTCTTTGCCCTCTTAGGAGTTGAAGAATGTGGAAAATAACTTTACTGATGGTCAATTGTTAATCAGCGACTAATTCACTATTCACAGCTCATGAATGATGAATGATGTGCATAATGCATAGTGTTTAGTGAGGGTGCAGCAGGAGGAAGATCTGTACATGCTTCTGATGAGATAACAATGCGATAAACAGCACTTGCATATAGTTAGGAGTAGCACTGCTTACTCTGCTTGAGTTCTTGTTGGTGTAGAGGCAAAAGAGATTGTAGGTCTAATTCAGGTGTCCCAACAAAACAGTATTGTGGGTTTTGTCAATATCTCTGTTAGCTTTTTAAATCATAAGTATACAGGACAGCAAACCAACTATATATTTATCTAGATGGTAGTTTTTTTTATGTAAACTTTTTATCTGCTTATCTGGCATGTGAGGTTTTGTTTGATTCATTTCACTGGCTTGAGATCAATATGGTTGATTACAATAATAACTGTGATAAATTTGATGAACTGTGATGAATTTGGACTTCAAAAGCTAATTCTAGATCAGCAAGAAGTTTTATTCCCATGGTGCTATGCGCTTCCTGCTGGACAGTGAGTGTGGAGCTGTGTGAAGGCAGCCGGTGTTGTGGTGTCATGGACACCGGCGCTGCTGTGTCTCATGTCAGTGTCAATGGCTCCACATGTTAGTGAGGCCATGGATTGAGTTGCCCCCGCAGTGCTAGATGACCAGATTCTTTTTCAGCGCTGGGACAGTGATGTCATGGAGCTCTTGCTCCACGCCCTTAAACATTCGCACCCACAACATTTTACATGGAATGACAAGAGAAAAAAAAAAACATGCGATTGATGAAAAAAATGACATTGATTATAATAACATTGACTAACCATATAATGGCTTATAACGGCATTTGTAGTGGGTTGCAATACCTTTTATAATTCTAGTAATTGCATAATTATAATATACCCAATACATATTTAAGGCCTTGTCCACACTAATATGCTTACTAGGGCTGGGACAATACATCGATGCATTGCGAATCGAGAAATGATTCTGAATCGATTCTGATATTATCGCGATTCTCTCTCGAATCGATTCTGAGCTTAGTTTTCAACAGCAGATGACACTGCGTGCTTTAGAAACAGGTGTACTCTGCTTCCTTCCAATTCCTTACACACGCCAATAATCATTCATAAAGTTCGAAAAGGTTGAAGCGAATTACAGGAGTGTTTGCAGTGGACTGCTTACATTAATCTCGCATCATAAGCATTCTGAGGTGCAAATACATTGTCAGACTCAGCCGAACGCACGAGCGATCTTCTTCGTGAGCATTTGAGCATGCGGTTAAAAAATAACCTAGAGCGCCATCTGCTGTTAAAAACTAAACTCACTATCGATTTGCGATGCATTTGGAAAATATCAGAAACTATGTGTCGATAGTATTGTCCCAGCCCTAACATTTACACTTTTTTTTTTTGCAGTTTACACGGAGATGACAACGGTATAGTTTTTAAAACATGCACTTTGAAAGAAGTTTGCGTATTCAGGCCACCCAAACGCCATTGTTGTTTAAATGAACGGCCAAAACGCATAAAATGTTTTTAGTTGAAAACGGTGTTGTGTAAACAGCCCGAGACACGCTTTTGTCCTGCGAAAACTGAGCTTTTTGAAAATGCACTCCAAAGTAGAGAAATTTGAAAATGCTGTTTTCGCGTTTTCGGTATTCGAAAACAATAATGCATATTGAACCAATAGATAAGTGTTTTATTCTGCTATTGTGCCTGTTATCAGAATCAGAATCCACTTTTATTGCCAAGTACAAAAACATGTACAAGGAATTTGCTTTGGTATGCAGGTGCTTTAAAAAGAATTAAAAAATATTGACAATTTAAATAATACATAAATAATAAAATATACATATGATAAAAATACACAATTTAAAAAAAGTTAGTGTAAGCGCAGATTGCAGACTGATTAATGTGTGTAAGCAGTATTGATAAGGCCAGTAGCAACTGTTGCTAAAATGTTACTTTTCATCTCACAGTCCTGCAAAAGTTTACACACAATTGCTGTCCTGCGGCAAAACATGACAGCAGTTGCATTTTAGACCAAACATATAATGGTGACTGGATGCATCAGTGAATGATGAGATATTTTGCTAAATAAAATGATCCTGTCGGAAGAATTGCATGAAAACTTTATTATGTCTGTTCCGTCTGTATCATCTCAGTGTATCATCTCAGTGAGCTTTTATGAGGTTTTACGCATGTGCAGTAAGGTGAATTTAGCCTTTTCTGATATTTCAATGTGGATGAGAAGCTTTTGGAAAACACTTGAAAATGCTAGTTTGGATGGAGAGCATTTTGAAATGAAAACACCATTTTCAAATGTATCTGGATTAATGTAGACCTAATTCTGCTTTACATCCAATTTTGTGTTATGTAATGTGTTGTAATGCATTGAACTCTAAAGGTATAACTACGAATAGCAAATATTATGATGTATTATATCTATCGCTAGACGTATTCATGAAAATAGTGCATTATTATTATATATTATATACAAGTATATATTATAATGCATTATTATAATGAATAGCCTACCTTTGTAATACAATAAGACAAAATTATACTGTATATGCAGGCTTTAAAAGGAACACTCCACTTTTTTTGAAAATAGGCTCATTTTCCAACTCCCCTAGAGGTAAATAGTTGAGTTTTACCGTTTTCAAATCCATTCAGCCGATCTCCGGGTCTGGCGCAATCATATTGCGCAGCGTCTCTCACAAATGTCTCCATGGTTGTAAGGCACGTTCCCTGTGCAAACAGGGGGTCACAGGCGCTGCGTAATATCATTGCGCCTGCTGCACCCATGGTACGGCAGCAAAGTTCCTTGATTATTACGCGGGAATGAGAGTATAGTTCCAAGCCATATCGGCCTAGAAAATCGCATTTTCCGTCGGTCTTAGTACACGATGTAACTACAGAAGAGTCAAGTTTTAAATAGGAAAAATATTGAAACTCTTTGGTCATTTTTGAGCGAGATGCTAACGGTCTAATCAGATTCAATGAACTATGCTAAGCTATGCTAAAAGTGGCACCGCCAGACCCGGAGATCGGCTGAATGGATTCGAAAACGGTAAAACTCCACTGTTTAACTCTAAGGGAGTTGGAAAATGAGCCTATTTTCAAAAAAAGTGGAGTGTTCCTTTAAGTTACAATTAAACAGAATCTTTTCTTTCATATTGCGACGTACATCCGAGTGTAACACTAACAAATAAAAGACACAGAAAAAATGTAGGGTGGGGACTTTGTTCAGTCCATCGGTTGCTGATTGGATATGGAGATCATGTGGCTCAGTGGCTGTTGAAAAATGGAGGCAGTTGAATGTGAGTTTGCAGGGGTGAAGTTTAAGCAGACTTAATGATTGGAGAAGTCCTGCAAACGTCACCAGAGAGAAATCTGACATTTTCACTGAAGATTTTGACATTACAAGGTCAAACATATTAAAAATTATACACATGCAAATTAATTCTTCACAAAAATCAAAAAACATACATTTAGAAAATAGTTAGGATTATTTTCTAAGTGCTAACACAAAATGTAAATACATTGGATCCGTTTACACTTGTTAACATTTTGTTGATTAGACTTTCTTTTTGTAAACTTGTATCTTGCTCAATTTAAGCCACTTCTCTCCTAGTGGATAGGATACAAACACTTGACATAAGAGATAATTCTGTTGCATTGGGAAGTGTTGGGAGAGAATGAAGCAAGTTTAAATGTGACTTCTAGTCTCTACATCATGCTTGCGTTCATTGTTTTTTAGTCATTTCAACTCAAATTATCCAGTGAAAACAACTATATTTTTATTGCAAATCGGAGTTCAGTCCACTTAGATCTCATTCACACATTGTAAGATCATGTTAGGTGAACTTCATTACAGCTTTTGAGAGAGATGAATTACCCCGAGGACGCTCATTCATTCACATTGTTTTTTAGTGTTTACAGTGTTTGGCTACAGCTTCGTGTCTGTTATTACCTGTGTTTTTTCGGGCGGTTTGAGACGGCATGCATTTGTAATGAACTGAATTCCGGCTTAGTGGCTTGATAGCGGTAGGATCCGTAAATAATGTAGACTAAAGCGAAGAGCAGTGAGTTCCTTAGCTTCATCGCGCATTCAGCCTTTTAAACGCCGATCGGTTCCGCTGTCAGACATGCGCAGAACTGACAGCAGCTCAATAGCTCTGTGGCTTCTCATGCTGTTCTCAGAATCCAGTTGAACCGAGCCGATCATTTCTCGTTCTGACGGAGGCAGCAGACGCTCAAGAGTCATTAATACACTATAACGATCTTCTCTATCGACGTTCTTCGTGCCTCGACGGACACAAAATGACTCGCAACGACGAAATCGGTATGAAACTTAATTTATGCACTATGTATGATGTTAAATGTATTCGACTCATTCTACCATAGGTGAGACCGGGGCTAGTTGTCACCAGGGCTCAGTAACCTTTTAAAACAAACCTCTAGTAACATAAATGTCTATTTTACTTAGCAGTTCGAAACTGCCTCAAATGACTCTTTTTCTGATCGAACATGAATTCCATTCAATATCAAAATCAATTGTATGCTAGCGCTGTTGAGTAGCCTAAACAAGTAAACAAAACATGATATACATTCAGACTGAGTCAACTATTTAGGCCTAATGAAGGTAGATTTAACTGAAAGCCTGAAATGTGTTCTTTACAATTTAGGCTATTAATTACAATATATATTGGCCAAAGCAATAATTTCATATTTTTGTGGTTACTTCTTTTCTATACCCTGTTTTACTATTTAAATTCAGCCGAACAACCTATATGCTGTTTAATTGCAGGTTTGCGCATTGTGACAACTTACCCCATATAGTGTTACAACTCGCCCCTCTATTGGTCAAAAAAAAAAAAAAAAGGTTTATAAACTGTATTTTTTTTCCTGAGCAATAGAGTGCAAGAGGCTCCACAAGTAAAATCACATTCACATCACACTCATCTTGCAAGCTTGTTTTTGTCAGTAATATAAATTTTTTTTCAAACAAAAAAACTACGTTGCCATGATCCTTGACTGCAGCACTGTATATGACGTATATTCAAGATTGTCTCCATACTTGTAAATGTATAATTTGTATACATCTGGTTATAATAAATTGCATTTTTTTTTTCTATACAATCAACTTTAAATCAATAGTTTTATCTTTTTTTTATTACATTGTTTGCCATGCTTTATATTGCAAGTCTTTTGACAGTCACTTGTTTCTTTTGTGAAATTTGTGTAGCCTCTGCAGTAATGCATTTCTCATGTAGCAACATTTGCATTGAGCACTTTAATGTCCACAGTCCATTTGAAAGCAGTTCAGGCAATATTTCCTTATTACTTGGCTGTCACTAATGGCCCTCTTGTTCTATTTTCTGGGCCCATTCCATTCACACAAAAACTCATTTTCTCCTTTTTTGGACTCTCTCTCTCTCTTTGACTGTCTCTCTCACTGGTGACTCAGCAAAGACAGGTGACCACTCTCCTTTAGCAGCAGCTCTAATGGTATCATTGATTTACTCGCTCTCACTGTCTCCTGCACGGTTTAAATGTGTGTGACTTTAATGTGAATGAGAGTGCAGTTTATAGATGTGTGAGTCTGCCAATCTTACAGTCACAATCTTGCAAACATTTACCATACACTCTTAAAAATAAAGGTTCTTTATTGGCATCAATGGTTCCATGAAGAACCTTTATCACAGAACATTTAAGTTCTAAATAATTGTTACTACAGTCATTGATACTAATGGATTTGAACAAAGCCCCTTACTAAACAAGCATGTAACCCATCACACATTATTTGCGTTATGGAAATAAATGAAATGTGAAATATTGAAATTTCAAATTGAAATGAAATATTATTAAAACATAATGATTTGAAATAAAACTTCTAATTGGACATTATTACAAAGAATCATAGTCATGAAAGTATTCTCTGTAAGTACACTTAGTGGCTTTTTATTTCATTATTATTTTATTATCTGAAAGTAGTTTTTTTTTAAATATACTTTTAAGATTTGACGTACACTACAAGTGAATATTCTATACAATTAAGCCCACTTCTTTTTCACAAGGGTATCCTTACTGTAGTAAATAAATATTATTCTATATTAATAGGCTCCAGCATACCACAACACTAGGACAAACGGTTTGGAGAATGGATGGATGAATATTTTATTAGTAGAAGTAGAAGATATTTTGATAGTTGAATCATCTACTTACCAACAAATATTTTTCAGATTTTTTAGACTATTTTAAGTCGTAAAGAAAGCAGGATATCAAAATCAAAATTTTAACATATGGCTCAAGCGGGGCGGTGAGTGAGCCCTCCCCAGGTCTACAGTGCCCCACAATTTTTCAATGTAAATCTGTGGTGGAAAATGGAACTGCAGCGCACTCTAATTGAGAGTCACTGGGGCAAATTTCAGACTGCCCCGCTTATTTTCACGTTACCTTACGTAAACTCCACTCCAGGCCAAGACGATATCAATCCACTTCAGCTATGTGTTTATTAGTCTGCATCAGGTCAGTAACTAGTTGGCATATCTGTTCTTCCTATGTGAAGTATAAATAACATTCAGTCAGGCTGAATAATGCAAACTCTGCCAAAAGTGTTCTGCATGTGTTCAGCCAACAGAATATAAAGCTTTCAAAATGTTTATCATAAACCAGTGCTAAGACCTAGAATCTGCCCTAACTAAATTCACGGTCAGGAGCCGCTACTGATCTCTGATCTGTATGATAAAAAGGAATAGTTAGAACACTATAACCTCTATAGAAGCTGTACATATTGATTTGTTTGTTATTATATTCTTATTATGTTCTTTCTGACTTTTTTTTTTTTTGTGTACGTGCTAATCTAATGTCATATTTCATTGAATTTCCTTAATCCTAATTTGTCATCTTCCATGTAGGTAATGTGGGTATGCAACCTGTGCCGAAAACAACAAGAAATCCTCACCAAGTCGGGAGCGTGGTTCTACAGTGGTCCTGAGGGGTCCAGATCACGGCCCCAAGCCAAAGTAAGAGGAGGCCGAGCCGGAACAAATCAGGACCCTCTCAGAAACGGTTCAGGGGTCCCCTCAGATAGGTAAAACATTTATATTCCTGCACATTGCTTGGCCTCAGACAATGTAAAATGTGTGGGACTGATGCTGTCAGACGGTTTTGTCTCAATGAGGATGCTTTGTTAAAGGACTTTTGGAGTAAAAATTACTTAAATGAAGTGTATTTTATTATTGATAATTCATAGAACAGAAAATCTTTTTTGTAATTGTCTTATAGAGAAATTAGCAAACCACAATATGATTTGTTTTTCAGTTTCAGAATTTCTTAGCTATTTTCTCAGGACGTGCATTTGATATCTGTAATGTGGTATGGACATTTTATGTGTGGTAATTAAGAATATCACTTACAGCAGCATTAATACACAGGAAACTGCAAATGTTTGAGATATTTAGGAGCACAATACATGCTTTGCAGTTAACATTTACCTCCTTAATCTTCTTCTTTGACAATTGTATATGTTTATGAGTCAAAGCAACATTCAGCGTGACAGCTGCCTCAGAGGTACATAGGGGTAAACTAATGGTCATGAATTTTGCAGCAACTACATTTTTACATTTTAATAAGTGAATGTGAGTGATGCCTGACTTTGCTAAGCTCTCTGCTACTGTACTAGGGTGTTGTGATTGATATGTGTTTGCTTATCAGTATTATTATTCTGATATTAACCTTGTGAAAAAGTACACTTTTAAAAAGAGTCTGCATTACAGAAATAATATACTTTATAGGAATATACTTAAGTGCAAAATGAATGTAATGTTTTCGGACACTTAATTGCATGTCACTTACATTTACATTAAAATATATTTTAATTTGCATTTTATTAAATGCAGTTATTTGAAATTAAGAGTTATGTTTTTTGACCCACTTAAGTAGAACTTAAGTACATCTTTACATGCAATTTCATAATTATCTATATTGTCTAAAATAGTGTAGGTCATGTATTTATATATATTTGTAATTACATTTAAAATATATTAACTTGAAATGTAATATCGAATAACACACTACTGTTAAAATTATAATCAAGCACTTTACATGTGCTTTAGTATATTAGGCAGCACATTGAAATAAAGAAAATATTATTAAAACAATGATTCAAGATGCACCTTAAAGTGAAACTTTTAATTTTACATGATTACAAAGTTTTTAAAAGAATACTTAAGTGCATTAAAAATGTGTACTCTCTTTATGTACAATCAAGTAGCCTTTTAATGTTATTATCAGCAAGTGCAGTTTTTCAAAAATATACTTTTAAGATTTTAAGTACAGGTGCTGGTCATATAATTAGAATATCATCAAAAAGTTGATTTATTTCACTAATTCCATTCAAAAAGTGAAACTTGTGTATTATATTCATTCATTACACACAGACTGATATATTTCAAATGTTTATTTCTTTTAATTTTGATGATTATAACTGACAACTAAGGAAAATCCCAAATTCAGTATCTCAGAAAATTAGAATATTACTTAAGACCAATACAAAGAAAGGATTTTTAGAAATCTTGGCCAACTGAAAAGTATGAACATGAAAAGTATGAGCATGTACAGCACTCAATACTTAGTTGGGGCTCCTTTTGCCTGAATTACTGCAGCAATG
>RJVU01057109.1:2433238-2445603 GCA_003731715.1 Anabarilius grahami | reverse complement strand
GGGACCATCTTGTTAAAGTAACACTTTGTCATGCATGTGTCATCTGCTAATAAAGTCTGGATAAAATGAGAAAGAATTACATGGCAGCAACATGCAATGTAAAAAAATACCCACTAATAACTCCAAAAACACAAGTAAAATAGATTATTTAGACTAGTCTTGAGTGCTAAAAATGGTATGGCTATGCACAGTTTGCATGTGTTGAAGACATCATACAATTCTGGATTTTTACTTGAAATCAGAATGACATGGCATTCTCATTTTATTCAAGTAATGTGACATATTTCTGAGTTAAACAGGATATTAAATGAGGAAAAAGCATAGATTTTATTCACCAGGAACTGACTGGATTGTGCAAAGTGGTCTCTATGACAGATAGTTGGAGGGGAGGGGCTAAAAAATAAGAGGCATTAGTGATTTCAGACATAGAGTAAAATTGTTATTACATTTTGATGAAAAATTATCATGGAAAGTATTATTGTTCTTTGGAGTAGCATGCATTGATAAAAAAAAAAAAATCATAAAATCGTAAATAGGGTCAGTGTTAGTTTAATGTTGACTTTAAAGGCGCAATATGTAAGATTTTTGGATTAAAATATTCAAAAACCACTAGAACAATGTTAAATATTTTGTTGACTTGTGTACTTGAATTATCCCAAATGTTTTCAACAGTGTTTAAATCCAGAGAAATCAGCTATTTTATTGTAACCAGTGTCAATGCGTCACCTATGATGTCATATCCGTGTTACCCTTGATTTCCGGTTTTACTCTGTAGAACACCAAAGATGCTTTAATATGTTATGTGTTTTATTAGACAGGTGAACAACTGTTTGGATAAATTTATCGACAGAAAACTAATCATTGTTATATATCCCAACACAGTGAGTCTTTTTGTTTGAATCTCTTGTTTTCTTGATTCACAACGAGTAACATGTTTGTAGCATGCCTCAGAGACAATGCTATTTTGTCAAGTGGCTAACATAGCAAAATCAGAAAGAGTTTTATTTGTAGTAACAGTAGTGCAGCATTATCTCTGCCATACAGTATATTTTAAAATTAATTACATGCAATTTATCAACACAAGTCATCCATTTTTTATTAATATGATATTCTAATATCGATCCAGCTTACTGCAATGTGCAACAAGTGTCTCATACCAGCCACCGAGCGAACGCACAGAGTAACACACTCAAATGTATTTTAGTAAAGTAAAACCAAGTAAAACAGTGCTGTGTTACCCCACAATTTTAATTCGTCAAAAAAACTGACCTGTATGAGTAGTAATTCAGCACTTGCAGCTATTTCATTAGAACGAGATCAAATAATGTGAAATTAAAGGATTAGTTCACTTTAAAATGAAAATTACTCCATGATTTAAGGCCCCGATATACTTCAAACGAAATCGAAGAACGAACTGATGTGACGTCATTTTGAACAAAATCAGGCCAAAACGAAGTTTGTTTTGTGTTATTTTTTGAAGTTCGAAACAGCTTGGCAGTGTGAACATTCAGGAAAAGTTCGCTCTAGCTGCAAAACACCTTTGTACTATCATTGGTCCGTGACGATAACGTAATAGGAGTTATTCATGCAAACCTTCATTTGCGTGAAACTGTTCTCTCATTTCGTCTGTAGAGTTTGTTGAGGTAAGAGCTCCGCGGGTGAAAACATGAACACACTGGATAGCCGCTTTATAGTACAAAATGATGAATGACAAAATGAAGTGATGAAATGAGGCACTGACACTGTTTTTTATGTTTGATACTGTAAAGCTGCTTGCATTTAAGCAATCTATTGAATTAAGTGCTATATAAATAAACGTGACGTGACTGGAGTGCTAATTTGCAGAGCTCGTGCTAACACACCAATGTTGTTAAGATCACATGCTTTTCTTATGCTTTCTATAAAAATGCTTGCAGTTTTCTCATTTTTGTTGTGTTTATTTTATTACTGAGAAGAAATTGTACAGCATGTATTTACATATTCATCTAACCGTCGCTCTCAGCAGTGTGGGTGGCGTCAGACGTTCAATTACAGTATATCACTGGTCACGCATTTCGAACTTCGTTTTACTCCTAAACGAAGAATAAAAAAGAACTTCATTTGAAGTATATCGGGGCCTTTACTCACCCTCAAGCCATCCTAGCTTTATAATGGCAGTACACGGAAACCACGTGTTTGAAACTCAGAAAAGTGCATCCATCCATCATAAACATACTCCACGTGGCTCCACCGTCTTCCGTATTCAACTTACAAAGAAAGTGTAACACCTCTCACAGTTCAAAATGCTTAAGCTACGTCCTACGCCTTCCGTATTCAACTTAAGAAATGAAAAAAAAAAGCATAACTGACGTTGCGTCAGTTAGGCTTGTTTCATAAGTTGAATATGGTAGGCGGTCTGGCAGAAGCTGGTTATTTTACTTTATGACATGTTAAATATGGATGATTTTCTTACACAAACACATCGCTTCATTTCAGAAGGCCTTTATTACCCCCCGGAGCCGTGTGGAGTACATTTATGATGGATGGATGCATTTTTTTCAAAGTTTCAAACAGGTGGTTTCCGTGTATTGACATTATAAAGCTTAGGAGCATCAGGGTGATTATTAATATTACTCTGATTGTATTTGTCTGAAAGAAGAAAGCCATATACACCTAGGATTGCTTGAGGGTGAGTAAATCATGGGGTAACTAAAACTGATCAAATGTAACTAACAAAGTTCAAGGTCAGGGAAAGAGGGCTGCGGGAAACGGCAAATGTTAAATGTTAATGTAATCATAAAATAAACATAAACAACAAAACGAAAGGAGCGACAGCGGCCAACTGCGGCATATAATCATAATAAAGCCTGAAGTTCCTCCATGGGACATAAACAAGTCCCATCAGATCGCTTTCCATCGGCATTGATGGGTAAGACGACAACTCCCATGCCTTTATTATTGTTTTGAATAAGCGACCTCTAGCGGCGAAACTTTTAAGACTCACTTTTTTACTATATGATACTTTTAGATGGAGAGGGCTTGAGGAGACACTGTTTAAATTTGTATGAATCTATTTTGCTGTTATGAGCATGTAAAAAAAATCTGACTTGCATAGCTTTTAGCTATTTCTGTGGTGGTGGACAGTTTTATTTAGGTTATTTTTTGTTTACTTAGTTACTTTAAGAGATTTTATCTGTCACCCAAAAATTATTTCACTCATGGTGCAATGTTTTCTGATACATAAGTTATGCTTTGGCAACATTACAGACTTTAATGCAGCAGTCAGCTGCTACATGCTATCTAGTGACAGTGAGACTTCCAGAGTCAGTGAATGTGTTTTATAAGTTTGTGTGTTTATTCATTCGCTTCAAAATGAGTATTTATATCTTATTTTTAAAAGATGCTGAATCAACATTCACTGTCATTTGTGTAATTATTATCATCATCCATATATGCTTAGTTTGTAAACATGAAGTTTAATAATTTTTTACATTCTTGGAATTCCAAATATATTTGGCACATAAAGGTTAGTTACATAGTTTTTTAGTACATAGTCGTCTACATAATGTAAAATAAATCTACTGCGGTATATACAGTATAGCAGAATCCATATTTCTATGGTCGCACTGCGCTGTATATCCCGTCATACTGCCCAGCCCTTCTTACAATTCAGGCTTTTATTTGCAAAAGCCTTATACCCACTTAGCAGTAACCCATATCTCAATGGACCAAATCATTTTCTTGTATCCCTGGTCTCTGCACTAATGCTGTTGATATTGAATGTGAGTGGTGGGCTACAGATATGGAATCTGACTCCCTCAGATGTCCTAATTAATTGCCGGCCACATTTCGGCCTCTTTCACTCTGGCTGATTTACTCCCTCAATCATTGATTATTTAGGAGCTGTATTTTCTCTAGTGTACTCTCTTCCCAAAAGCACTCGCTCTGAATCAGTCAGTCCTTGTGCGCCAGCTCCTTTTAATGGAAATCCAAACCGATCGATGGACAGTCAGAGCAGCCCATCCCGTTGCGGGCTGGAGCTGTTATAATGTTGGACTAGATGTTTCTCTCTTGGAAAGTCAAAAGAGGTGCAGCTCCACTGATGCAAGTAAATATGCTTATTTTGTATAATACTGTATGTCAAGACACTTATATTTTATATATACCTTTTAAAAGTTTGGGCTTGCTAAGTTTTTTATTTTTTTTAACATTTTTTTTTAAAAGTCACTTGTGCTCATCAAGGCTGCATTTATATAAAACAGTAAAACAGTAATATTGTGAAATATTATTACAATTTTAAATAACTGTTTTCTATTTGAATTTCTATTTTAAAATGTAATTTATTCCTGTCATGTCAACCTGAATTTTCAGCATCATTACTCAGTCTTTAGTGTCACATGATCCTTCAGAATTCATTCTGATGTTAATTTGCTGCTTATGAAACATTTTTTATTATCATCAATGTTGAAAACATTTATGCTGATGCTTAATATTTATGTGGAAACAGTGATACATTTTTTCAGTATTCTTTGATGAATAAAAAGTTCATAAGAACAGCATTTATTTGAAATATCTTTTGTAAAACTCTTTACTGTCAAGTTTAATGTGCCTTGATGAATAAAAGTATTAATTTCTTTAAAAAAATTGTACTGTCCCCAAACTTTTAAACAGTGTGTGTATATATATATTTACAACCCAAAATAAAAAGTTATGTTTTCGTAGTTACATAATAGTAGCCTCTGTTGTAACATTAACTATTTTTATGACATAATATAATGCTTATCTTATTGTTAATTACTATTTATGCAATATAGTTTAAAATATTTGGAAAATACTTGTAAGTAATGTAAGTTCTGCAGACAAAGTGCAAATGAATCTGGATTTTTATGTTTTCTGAAGAAGTATGCGTGAGTGGTGCTTACCTGACCAAAAATTACTGGCACAATGCTAGGGTGCCGTGGGTGTTTGCAGAGGTGTTGCTAAAAAAGGCTGTTGTATGTGGTTTGTAATGTGTTCTGAATGGTTTATAGAGTGTTACTATGCAGTTTCCATGGTGTTCTAGGTACATTTCTCGGTGGTTGTTTACTGGCCCATTAAATAAAAGACCACTCGCAAGTCTACATCAAGTCTGCATCTGCAGCTAGTTGCAACAAACCCATTAATTCAAGAAATCCCTTAGCAATGTTACCCTTATTTTTCTCAAAGAGTGTGTTGCTGCTAGGATTAGCTTACAATGGTTGACTAGTGAATTAGTGAGGTTGACTGGTTTAATTAGAATTTTCTTCCTTTTTTAGTTTTGATATTTTTAGCAGTGCTAAAGTGCCCACTATTATGCTATTTTAAAAGTTCCTAATTTTGTTTTGGAGGTCTCCTACAATAGGTTCATAAAACACTTTAATTTTCTCATAATATACTTTGCAGCATCACCTCTTTTCTCACAGAGTCTGAAACAGTTTGATGAAAAATTTGGTCTCTCTTTGTTTCGAGAGCTTAATCTGCTCTGATTGGTCAGATGGCCCTGTCTGTTGTGATTGGTCTACCGCTTACAGCACATGTCGGAAGTGAAACAATGACTACCATATCTGAATTTCAGCTCCAGAGGCTTCCTCAGCAGTGATACAAACAGTAATGATGGTGTCAGTTTTACCGTATCAATTCGAGCCCGAGTCCTCATACTTGGCTTTCATAGCACAGGTATGCACATCGTTTTGATGACAGATTTTGATTAAAAAAAATATCAAATAATAAAAAATAAAAAAATCTGCCTCAATTAAACACACACGTTTTTTTTTATTGCATGTTTTAAGATTTTATGCACATTTTAGCATTTCCATCCAGCGTTTTTAATGTGATATCTCAAAATTCACATAAAAATATGTGAATGGAAACATAACTAAGTTTATGGGATTTTCCACCATTTTATTTACCACCTACCAGGAAAAGAAGTCTGATCACTTAGAAAAGTAATAGCACATCTTTCCTCAACGAGCCACATGATTTGAGGCATCATTCATTTCTAAATAGTGTGGGGTGAGTTACAGCAATAACAATAGTGAGCGTTGCCTTATCAAGCAGCACTAATAAGGTCAGGGCAGATGTAATAGACAAGGGTGATGATAAATCAAGGGTTGGAGTTTGGTGATGGTTTATTGATCCTTAAACTGAGGTTAAATTTAAATGATGCCATTTAGCTGGCATGATATTTGTCCTAATAAGATCATTGATTGGGTGATTAACAGCATTGTGTGTCGAATTCCACCAATAAGAGATCATTTTTGAGCCTCTATCACAGTCATTGTAACAATAAGTAACCCTTAAAGAACAGACAGATGTGATGAAACTCTTTGGAGCCTGTTCCTTCAAGGAAGAGAGGCATGTAGCATTAAAGATGATCATTTGGATGCTGGTGGCCTTGCTTAATCAACAGGGACAAATTAATGCGTGCTATGGGTGGCTGCTTGACCTTTGCTTATAGCAGGTCAAGGTTCTCAGTTCACATTTGGAGTTATTTATATAGGACAGACGAGTGTCTAGCAGTAATATTTCACCACAATAATTAGCTGAATTCCTAGAATACCTTTTTATTTTTGGAAGAGTTTTGGAAGAAAACATGTTTGATATTTTGAGCTGATTTTAGAACCAATACGGTTTTAATGTTCATGCGTCTCCTAGCAATGAGGCACGTTTCTCTGTGAGTTTCAGAGTGTGTTCGGAAAGACTTTATATTGTGGTAGTTTATGATTCTCAGTCGTTTAGTGTATGATGCCCAGTTTTTGTCTGTAAAGTCAGCAAGTGTATAATGCCTAGTGTTTTAAAATCTATTCAGATTCTAAACGTTGTATATGTGTTCCAGCATTAAGTCTCTTTTCTTCTTCAGAAAGGCAGCTTTATGTTTGGCTTACAATTGCTGTTATATTCAAAGTGATATTTTTTCAACATAGTTTGTATGTAGTGACCAGGACCATTTGTGTCGATTACAGCTAAATCTTAATCTGTTGCTCATTTGAAGTGGAGACACAGTGTCACATTAATTTTCATATGAATGACTATTTTATGGGCAAGGGAGGGGTTTTCAGCATATTTATCAGGTAATAAAATAAATAAAAAAGTAATGCATGTTACATATTTGAAAATGTATTCAAGTATTATGGTAAAAAAGTCCAATTCAGAAAGTACTTCCTAAAAGTAATTAAATATTTCTTTGTGGTACTTTCTGTTACTGATACCTAGGGTTGGGGGAAAAATCTATTCATATATGAATCGCGATTCTATCTTCTTAATTTATAAATTCATAAATTTCAAAAATCGATATTCTAAACGTCTGTTAATAAACGTGATGTTGACGGAACAAAGAACAGTGCAGGGACAAATGTAGCTTACTTGACAAAAGTTCCATATCATTATTTTAATGAATAGAAAATAGCCTTTAAAAAAAAACTACGTATAATTACCAGCAGTCTGGCACGTTTTTTTCCTTTTCTTTAAGGGGTTGCCATGGTAACAAAACAATACCTGCTTGTAAAAGCAAACGAACATATCCTGTATTGGAGGCTAAATCATTAATGATTGAAAATGCAACATCGTGTTTTATATTTTTCTAACTCCATACGATTGGCCACTGATCAGAACCAACTGATAATCAAACATTTTGATGATGCAAAACATCTTTTGCATGCATTTTCAGGATTTAATAAATGCTGTTTGTTTTAACTATTTATTCATCAAAGAATCCTGAATAAAGTATCACAAGTTCCAAAAAAATATTAAGAAGCACAACTGTTTCCAGCATTGATAATAACTGAGTATCAAATCAGTATTATGATTTCTGAAGGATCATGTGACACTGAAGACTGGAAAAATGGCTGATGAAAATGTAGCTTTGCATCACAGAAATAAATTATATTTTAAAGTATATTAAAATAGAAAACCATTATTTTAAATTTTAATAATATTTCACAATATGACTGTGTTTTTGATCAAACAAATGCAGGCATGATGAGCATAAGAGACTTCTTTCAAAAACATTAAAAATAGTAATGTTTTGACCGGTACTGGATGTACAGTTGAAGGTCGCATGTTTAATAATTTCGTTAAAGTGGTAGTTCACCAAAAATTATTTTTCTGTCATAATTTACTCACCTTCATGTTGTTTCAAACCTGTTATGACTTTCTATCTTATGTAGAACATAAAAGTAGATATTTTGAAAAAAGTTTTTTTGTACAGGATCACCCAGTAAGTCGGTAAGATTTTTCATTGTTTTTGAAAGAAGCCTCTTATGCTTACCAATTATGCTCAACAATTTAATGGTATAAAAATTTTAGGATTAAAAAAAGTAAAAACAGTAATATATTGAACTATTATTACAAATTAAAAGAACTGTTTTCTATTTTAATGTTTTCAAATCTTTATCAATCTTTCAAAATGTATTCCTGTGATGTCAAAGCTAAATCAGCATTGTTACTCCATTCTTCAGTGTCACATGATCCTTCAGAAATCATTCTAATTTGCTGATTTGCTGCTCAAGAAACATTTCTTATTATTATCGACAGTTGTACTTCTTCATATTTTTGTGTAAACGGTGTTACATTTTTTCATGATTCTTTGATGAATAGAAATTTCAAAAGAACAGCATTTATTAAAAACAGCATTTTTTGGGAACAATGTAAAAGTCTTTACTGTCACTTTTGATCAATTTAATGCATCCTTGCTGAATAAGAGTATTAATTTCTTTCAAAATATATCAGATAGATCTGGAATCTGCTGACATTTAGCTCTGCGTCAGTGCTTTTGCAATGAATGTTGCATGTATTCTGCATGCTGGAGCATTTTACAGAGCAGGAGAACATGAGCACAGTATCAGTGCGTCCCTACATCCCTGGCATTTTTGAGATCTACCTCGACTCCACATGAAAAGGCTGTGCACAACACTTCTTGCTACACTGTAGAGTGTCATTTCCCAAACCCACAGCTGTTTCATCCCCCTCAGAGCTCCCATCCTCCCTGTCACTGACAGCAACATGACATCTCTCTGCCTTTGATAATACGCAGAGAAATATTCATCACTTCTGCCCTTGAGAAACAAACTTTGCTATAGAAATAACAGTGATACTTAGCTCCGAGCTGGTCGCCAACGCATTTTTAGCTCTCTGCGCTCAGAGCCACTGCAATTTTCTGCACTTCAGCCATTGTGCGCCGCACTGCATTTTTCTTTTGTGTAAAATCTGATTGAAAGTGCTAGAAAGGGCTCGACTGGAGTGGATGAATAGGGCAGTGTTTATCTAAGAGAGAAGAGAGAGAAAATCTGTTTTAATTTAAATTGAGACGAGAAAGTCTCCCATCTGACTGTGCCGCTCACCCACGTCTCTCGTTGCGCTGTGCTGCATCGCATGCGTCAGAGGAACCAATGCGAGTTCATTTATACTCTTCGCTCGCATCCTCTTTTAAGGCTGCCGACTCAACTGGCATTCGCTTCACCCACTATATAAAGAAACAAATAATTTATTCAGCAGCCTGCAAGGCACTCTACGGCCCTATGACCTGCCTGTCCAGGCCCAAAATAGAGACGGTCTGTGTGCAGCTCTGGACTGAGTGTTTCAAATCCCACCACACTGGAGTGCCCATTAGTTAAAGAGTGATCCTTACAAGAAAGGAAGTGCATTTAAAGCAAAAATTTCCTCAAAAAATACTAACATAATTTACTCACCCCTATGTCGGTCCATACATGCATGACTTTCTTTTTCTTCACACCAAAAGAGAAATTTTAAATAATGTACTGCTGGCCACTCTTTTCCATCCAATTAAGATTTCAACATCAAAAACATTATTAAAGTATGGCTCGTGTTCCAAATCTTCTGAATTTATACAAGCTTTGTGTGAGGAACAGAATGAAATTGAAGTCGAAATTGTTTAATTCATCAGTTTGATTCACAAATGAATCGTTCAGATGATTTTCTGAACTGGATCAATTGATTTATTAAAAAGATCTCTCTCAACCCCCATGTCATTCAAGATGTTTATGTCTTTCTTTCTTCAGTCGAAAAGAAATTAAGGTTTTTGAGGAAAACATTCCAGGATTTTTCTCTGTATAGTGGGGTACAACAGGTTGAAGGTCCAAATTGCAGTTTCAATGCAGCTTCAAAGGGCTCTACATGATCCCAGCCGAGGAATAAGGGTCTTGTCTAGCGAAACGATCAGTTATTTTCTAAAAAAATTAAAATGTATATTTTTTTTAACCACAAATGCTCATCTTGCACTAGCTCTGCGATGCGCCATGCATTAAAGGTGGTACAGAGGATCTTTTCATCGACTGAGTTTTTAAAATGAGCGCATGCATAAGAACAACCCCCCTCCTTCACAGCTCTTTTCAAGGGAACGCCTCCCAAAACTTGTGCACGAGTATTGGAACACGAGTGTTTACCACCGGCATTCGCTGTGTTATTAAGCCGGGCACACATTTAACGACTAGCTAAAACATTCTGACTGTGCTCAACATACAGCGATTGTTTCCTGCTCCTGAAGCAGATTTATATACTTTCACATGGAATTTGAACACCGACTGTAATCGCAGACTGAACACAACTGGCTCTGACTGGACGTGTTTGAGCGCGATCAGTCATAAGTATCAATTTACATTCATAATTGGGCTTACAATCGTTAAGTGATTCATTATGTCGGACTCACCGCAGGTAACTCATAATCTGCAGTTGTTACTCCTGTCTCCTGACAAAAACATTGCATGCGGCGCCTGTGGAGTGTGGAAAGTTACTGGAGCGAGCAGCTGCGCGCCTCTCACAAGGAACGTCATGGCAGTGATTGACAAGACAGAGGGCCAATCCGCGCACGTCTCTCACAAGGAACGTAATGCCAGTGATTGACAAGCCAGAGGGCCAATCGTTTACGCGATCATGTAAACGATTGGCTGATTGGCTGATGTTTTTAAGGCCCTACCTCGTGCACAGATAATGTATATTAATAATATTCCTTTCAGTGCACCTAATAAGTAGTCTTTTATCAGTTAGTAAAGACAGTTTCAAGTAATATTGCAAAAATGTATAAAACAAAACATCCTCTTTAGCACCTTTAAGTGAGTGAGTGAGTGAAGTGACATGTGGCCAAGTATGGTGACCCATACTCGGAATTTGTGCTCTGCATTTAACCCATCCAAGTGCGCACACACACAGCAGTGAACACACACACCCGGAGCAGTGGGCAGCCATTGCTGCGGCGCCCGGGGAGCAGTTGGGGGTACGGTGCCTTGCACAAGGGTCTCACCTCAGTCGTGGTATTGAGGGTGGGGAGAGCGCTGGACATTCACTCCCCTCACCGACAATCCCTGCTGGACCTGAGACTCGAACCCATGACCTTTGGGTTACAAGTCCGACTCTCTATCCATTAGGCCACGACTGCCCCTATTACATAATACATAATCACGTTGGAAAGGTCACACGTAGGCTGAAAAATCCTGGAATGTTTTCCTCAAAAACTTTAATTTCTTTTCGACTGAAGAAAGAAAGACATAAACATCTTGGATGACATGGGGGTGAATAAATTATCAGGAAATTTTAATTCTGAAGTGAACTAATCCTTTAATGAACAAATTTTGCTCTGTTCCTCACAAAGAGCTATTGCATAACTTGAAGACTTGGAATATATCGCACAAGTCATATGTTTTACTTTCATGTTACTTGTTTTTGAAGTTTAAAAGCTTTAGTTCCTGTTCATCGTACACTACTGTTTAAAAGTTTGGGTTTTTGATAGAAGTCTCTTACCAAGGCTGAATTTATTTGATCAAAAATAAAGTAAAAACAGTAATATTGTGAACAGTTATTACTATTTAAAAGATCTGGTTTCTATTTCAATGTATTTTAAAATGTAATTTTCAGCAGCTATTTTTCAGCAATAAAAGTATATGAATTTCTAAAAAAATAATCATACTGACCCTAAACTTTTGAACAGTAGTGTAATTGCAAGAGAAAGAGCATAAAAAACTCCTTTTGTACTCCACAGATAAAATAAAAGTCAAATAGGTTTGAAAAAACATTGTGGTGAATAAAAAATAACAGAATATAATTTTTGTGTTTGTGTGTAAACTATTTTTTAAGCCTTCCTTCCCTTTCCATTGGAAAGAGAGGAAGTTGACAAGAGTTTTGGACTCCAGTAAACAGCATTGCTCCATCAGAAGTGCAGTGCTTGAGTGATGTACCCTGAATCGGAAGAGTAGGTAATTAAAATCAGTGCATATTTGGAACACAACGAGCATACTAATAGATTCAGAGTACTGCACCAACGTTCTGGAGCATTCCGCTACTGCCTTCTGAAGTATGACTCATGTCTGGCACGCTGTACTTAGCGCAGAGTTGCGTTTTTGAGTGGTATTGTCTCTGGA
>RJVU01057109.1:2396381-2424819 GCA_003731715.1 Anabarilius grahami | reverse complement strand
TTTATTTTAAAGCAAACAACCCCTGAATATTTTAATAGCATGATGTACACCTATACAATATGTTTTAAAATATGCTCCTTTCTGTGTTGGTCTGCTCTGATTGAGAAGCTCATAGGGCTTCGCACAGGGTTAACATATTGCAAGAATGCATATGATGGCATAATGGATGATGTCACATTTACTGTACATTTAGCAATCATTTAGTGCTGGAATTTGGTACAGCTCAATATGGTACTGCTGCTGACTCTGCACAATCATTTAATGATGTATTGCCCGTGTCAATAAAAGTAAAATGTTTGCCCATGCAAAACTCGCCACTATAATGCTAAGGTATTGTGGGTGGTTGCCAAAGTGTTCTCAGTGCTTCACTGATGCTCAGCGCATTCTTCTCAACAAGTCACATGTTTTGAAGTATCATTCGTGCCTTAAACACAAACAATGACACATGAGTTACACACTGAAGTTTAATATTTATGGTTATGGGTTTGTTTAAATCCCTAAGTTTACTTTAAAATGAAAATTACCACAAGCTTTACTCACCCTCAAGCCATCCTAGGTGTATATGACTTTGATGAACACAATCGGAGTTATATTAATAAATATCCTGAACGGGATATTCTGCCAGACTTCAACTTATGAAGAAAGTGTAACACCTCTCGCAGTTCTAAATGCTTACACTACGTCCTACATTCAACTTACAAAAAAGCGTTACTGACGCGATGCAAGTTCGTAAGTTGAATACGTGAGGCGGTCTGGCGGAAGCTAGATATTTTACTTTATAACTTGTTAAATATGGATATTTTTCTTACACAAATGCATCGATTCGCTTCAGAAGGCCTTTATTAACCCCCCGGAGCCGTGTGGAGTACATTTATGATGAATGGATGTACTTTCTTGAGCTTTATACTCGTTGGTCTCGTTCACTGCCATTATAAAGCTTGGATGCATCAGGATATTTAATATAACTCCGATTGTGTCATCAGAAAGAAGAAAGTCATATACACCTAGGATGGCTTGAAGGTGAGTAAATCTTGGGGTCATTTTTATTTTAAAGTGAACTAATCCTTTAACAAAACCACCCATCCCATTGTGTATTTTTTGAAACAGTGCTAGAGTAGTGGCAAGAAAGAAAGAAAGAAAGAAAGAAAGAAAGAAAGAAAGAAAGAAAGAAAGAAGGAGATAACTATATGCATCTGGCTCTGTCTTGGCACTGCAGTGTTTCTCTAACTCAGTGTGTCATACTTCCCCTCATGATTGTGGCCAGAGCCAAACTCTCTGCCCTTACAGGTTAACCACTATGAAAGCCATGGCTCAAAGGTCTGTTATGGCAGACAGGTCCCAGACCACCGAACCCGATCCAACTGCCCACTCTCACAGTCCCTGTGGGCGCCTCACAATGAAAGAGCTCCAGGGCCAGAACAACAGTGATGCTTGTTGACGTATGCCTGCTTAAACAAGAGAGTCCTGAAGCCAAGTGGGTATGGACTCATGGGCAGTGAACTTGAGGTGACTGGTGGCGTCAAACAGTTTAGCCTGTGTCAGCCTGAGGGTCTGGTAAGACTGTGGGAGGTATGAATTAGGCATAGATCAGGATGGCTTAGTGGTTCAGGTTTTTTTTTACAATGCCAAGAAAGGTTATTTATACTGTGTGTGGGAAAAAAGTATGACTTTGTTTCCAAAATTAAATAATTGGCTTTTGTAATATAATTTTTTGAATAAAAAAATTCTTGAAAAATTTACAAGTATTTAATTCTGTAATTTTCTACCCTCTAGAGTTGTGTGGTTTTCTGTCTGTATGCAGATTTGGAAAATTGAGGCTGCCCATATAATAAAATAATCATGATTATTCTCATAATTTCTGACCAGTCTTTAGTATCCTGCACCATGAACATCCCGAGACCCTGCAATCTGTTCCAGTCTTTAGCGTTACATCCGGCTGTTTTTGAACACAAGAATGTATCCTATGTGAAACACATCTGAACTGTCTTGGGCATTACCCTAAATCAGAGAAATATACAGGGCCTCCTTAAGGTAAATTAGTTGTTCAGACAACTCACTCTCTAGTTACTTTTGAAAGTATGTAGTTTCACAAATCCCTTGTCTGAATTGCTTGAAGAGAAATGGAGGTGCCCGAAGCTAATTTGTGATTGAATACATTTGATTATTTGCTTTATCCTTGCCTCACTGTATTGACCAGTCACACTGACCTTATTTTCTTTTTCCATTCTTAGAAACAGAAGCCCATCAGCATCCAGGGACCCAAACGCGGCATATAACCAAAGGGAGGGGGAAGGAGGATTACAGTATGCCCCGGCTGAAGGTGGCATGCCCCGCTCTCCGTCCGACTACGGACGTGACCCTGGCCGCTCGCCAAGGAGTTCAAGAATGTACAACGAGGCGGGTGATTATCGAGACAGTCGAGGACGCTGGCACTCACAAGGCCAGCGTTTGGACGGCCAGTTAGATGACTATGAACTCCAGAGGCGCCGTGAGGAGGAATACCAGGCCCGATACCGCAGTGACCCCAACCTGGCACGCTACCCAGTCAAACCCCAGCCCTACGAGGAGCAGATGCGCATCCACGCCCAGGTGTCACGGGCTCGGCATGAGCGGCGCCATAGCGACGTCTCACTTGCTTATACAGAACTTGACGAGCCTCTGCATGGCCCCGGTGTGCGGAAGTCGCGCCTCCCTCTTTTGGGAGGCCCAAGTCAACTCTCATACTCTGTGGACAGGAGCTCACCGGGACATCGAATGTCAAATCATAGCCCACCAACACCGCACCGCAGCCCTGTGCTGGGTGAAAGCCGGCGAGGACTGGCGGAGCCAACTAGGAAACCCATACCCCAACAGCACCACTTGGACCCTAGCTCAGCTATGCGCAGGAATAATCGGGACAAAATGGATAGCATGCTGCGAAATGACTCTCTAAGTTCAGACCAATCCGAATCGGTTCGGCCTCCTCCACCTCGACCCAACCGCAGCAAACGCCTTGGCAAGCTCAGAACCATGGGCAGCTTCAGCAGCTCAGAAGAGGAGTTGGCCACAACGCCAGAGTACACCAGCTGTGAGGATGTTGAACTGGAGAGCGAGTCCATCAGTGAAAAAGGTAAATGCTGCTTACTGAAAATGAAATAATTTCATTGTTGATTGAGAACATTTGCAGTGTTCCAGTGAAAAAAAGTTTTATCATATGTGACTCCTGTTATATCAGTTGCCTAGAAAGAGCTGTACCTTTATGGTAACCACCATGTTGCTCCAGAGCTGATGGAGGCAGCAGAGAGTTTAATGCTGTTGTGTAGATTGTTTTGGGAGACAAATGCCAGTGAAACATTGCCTGCATCCAAAAGCTGAAAAATGCAGCTAGCATACAGACGTAGGAAGGCAACAAGGCACACCCGAATCCAGTGATTCTGTCACATTCTGTCTGCTGTAATACCTTCATCCAATCGATTTTTGAAGGCAGCATAGATGTATCCTTTGCTGCCTATATCCCATTATCCTGTGCTGAAAGTTGCGGTTGGTGGTCAGCGTATGTGTAAATGTATGTTTTTGTATGAATTTTGAATTTGCTCTGTTTTATTGTAGATCAGTAGACTGTTTTCTCAGAAGCCTGTCCGAAATCAGTTTTGTGAGATACCTTTGTGTGCAATCACTGTCTGTGAAGTCATTGCCATTGCCTGAAGTCAGTGCAGAGGCAACAAGTTAGCTGCCTAAGCTTCGGGATGCAGCCATAAACATACAATTACTTAGTGCACCTTAAAGGAATAATCACCAGTCAGATGAATCTTGTGGTTTTACATCCTAGATCTTATAGTTATTTTGGTTACTCCTAATGGCTTCTTCTTGGTTCTTCCTCTTCAATGAAAGTCAGTTTTGGCTGATGAATTGTTGCATGTTGGTTGATCAATTGTTGCATGTTTTGTTTTGTTTTTCAGTTGTGCTCAATGCCATTGTACAGTTGAAAGGGTTGTTAAGTGTTGATCATTAAATAGATTGTAAACATTTCATGCTTAGTGCATTTTTAAGTTATTTAATGATAATTAAACCTTATACCGTATGGCTATACCTTAACAGACTTTGAGAGACTCTCAGACTGGGTGTGTGACTAATTGTGAATGTGATGTTTTGTAACAGTAATCCCTGAGTAACATTCTTGACACAATCACATGGGAAGTTGTAAAATGAGAAGATGAAGTTAAAAGACTTACTAGGTTGTTACATTGACCTTAGATTCAGTACAATTGCCAGTTCTCTTGGTAAATCTAAAGTTTTAAATTCTGTGCTATAGAGTTGTTGAGATCAGTTGTAACATGCAATTTATTCTGTGACCTCTCACCTTTAAATTCAGTTTAAAACTGCATTTAAGGTAAAGGAGAATCCACTGACACTGTCAATTACATGGGGTGAGTCACATGACCAGGATTTTAAACCATGGAGGCTGTTTCATTATTCAGGCAGGTTTAATTATGTAATGCAAGCTGGGCTGAATATGCTAGAGTGTGAATGGGAATGATGTGTAAAGCTTCAGAGGACACAGTCTTACATTGCTATTCAGTATTGAGTTGATTTCCATTTCAATATGAATTTATACAGCTTTTGCTACAGGACAGTTAAAGTGAGTATTTTACGATGACCTCAAATGACTCAAATGACCTGATGATGTAATGTCCTGTAGATCTGACAAAGAGCTAAGAGCAATCCTTGATGTTTCTTTATCTATGTCACCACCACAGGTTTGATCAAAAGAAACAGACAATTATATCTTTGATCTAGTTTATTGGATGAATCCATTGGTTGAAAAAGCTGTCTCTGCTGAAAAATCCAGGCTGGTTTGTGCTGGTTAATGCTGGTGAAGTTGGTCGACCAGACCACTTAACATCCTGGGGACCAGCAAATCTGCATTCCATGCTGGTCTCAGCATGCAAAAGATACAGTATGTTATACTGGTGGTGACCAGCAATGCTGTATTTTCAGGAGTGTTTTTTCTGATGCATCCTGACTAGAGTTGTCAGAAGTATCGATTGGTACTGAAATTCTAAAAATTTGATGCTTTGAGCGCTGTTGAGCGGATTCGTAAACTCCATTGTGTTGACTCGCTCTTCAGTTATGTCTGTGATAGGCTACAATGATTAATGCATGGCAGCGTTTGAAAGCACACGGAAGTGTTTGAATTTGAAAGTGGGAGCAGGAGCGTTTGAAAGCAGGCGTCTGTCAGTGGACTGGACCGCGATAATAATCTAGCATGTCTAATCAATTGAATTCATAAAACTTTATCAGCTTAATTTTTTTCACAGAGCCCTATGAAATGTATAATTAAACAAATTTATTATCAAAAAGGCGGTAATGAAATGAAGGCTAAAAAAATATATTTTAAAATGTGATCAAATGAAAATGTAACAATTCTTTTTTTTTTTTTTTTAGCAAAGTGCTGCACAACAGAGGTTTAGGGCCAGATATAATAAACGGGACAAATTAGTGTGAGAGCGCAATTCCACGAATGTGCCGATGGGAGTGGCAAGTTTTGCACGTGATCTACTGCTGCCGCGCAAATGAAAGAACACAGTCACAGTCAAATCATTTACATAATGACCAACGCAAGCCAACAAGAGCAGCGCAAATTAGCGTTGGGTCGCAAATAAGCAGAGCTGATGCCTGATGCTGATGCTCTCATCAGGTGCACGCAACTTGTTACATGTAATCTGACAAACATGTACACGTAGCCTATATAATAACGTTTGCCATCATGGCTTTGCAAACGATATGTTCGGATAATGTCTTTCTCTTGCATTCCAAAGAAATAGAGTGGAAAATATTTTCTACCTCGTGCTCTCTGTTCTCTGCGGTGTCTCCTCCTAGCAGCAACAATTGCAGCCATTTCGCAGAATGGGTTAAGACATGCTTTATTTGGGTCGTTAAATAATGGCGCAAATACCAGTAAATTGACGAACGCAAATTTTATTAAATCGCATTGCGTGATTCATATAAATACTCTCCTCCCATAAATTTTGCGTCTGAAAGGGAAACTTCTACAAATGCATATGCAATAAGGTAAGCCACAAAAACAACTCAGTCCATGCCTTTTCAGCGCTAATTTTGCACTGTGTGTCTTTAGTAAATCCCACCAGTAGTTTTTTAACGCCAAAAGAGGGTTTGCGCTGGCGCAAGCCGTTAGTAAATCTGGCCCTTACAGTTAAAATTAAAACAAGGAACATTAAAACATTCCTTAAAATATAAAGTTTTTAATAATTTTATCATTATTATTACTATTATTATTACCGTGAGAAGTACATTCTGTACAATAGTAATATATTTCCGTTAATAATTTCTTCAAGTTAAACCAAACTTTTATTTTGAAGATCTAGCGTGCCTGAGTACTGTATGTGTATAGACGAAACTGATCGCCTGCCACGCTCATTCACACAGAGACAAGCAGAACATGCACAAAACTGTTTAAATAGCAGTCTTTTTTAGCTTTAAGATTCACAGACATAAGTTCACACTCATACTTTTGATTTATTCATCCAAAATTTGGCAAATTCTGTGACATTCTGCTTTATAAAGTAAATTAAAAAAATTTATGACTGGATTCTGTGATTACATCCGCGTTTTCTCTATTATGGAAATCATAGGGCCCTAAAAATATTTTGCGGACCCCACTTTGAGAACCCCTGATATACATGACCCTTTTCAGTATTTAAGTTTTTCAGTTTGTTCTGTTGTATTTTTTTTCATACCACACATCATTGCCATTGTTCGTTCTTGAAGCAAACTTTTAACTGTAAGGTGCTTAGATTTACTGTTTTGGACTGCAACTGAAGCATTCAGAATGTATTAAAGAACTATGCATCTGGTGTGCAATACGTGTGCATTGTCCTACACTGTCAAAATATGTGCATAAATTGTACCTTTGAAGGTACAACAGTTTGAGTTGCATTAGGAGCCAGGTCAGTTTAAAATGAGTGAGAATACAGGAGATTGGATGTCTGAAAACACAACTTTACTCTTTGAAATTCTCATTGATCAGCACTTGCCTATATCAGAGGGTTTCAGCAAATGTTAAAATTTTCTCTGCGTGCTTGTTATCCATGTTAGGATTCCAGGAAGGGATATGGAATACTACTTTCTTTACTATCCGTGAAGTACCTGTCCTTCCTCTTCCTGCTTTTTCTTCTGCCATGCAAGATATGCCCTGTGTTTCTGACCCCTCCCATAAAAGCTCTGATGTTGTCAGGGTCACAATTAGCTCAATTGGATAAGCCTCTTTGCACAGAAGCAGTCTCGAGAGAGCTCCCTAGAGCCTTTCCTCCATCTGCAGAGGTAGGGATAGGCAGTCCCAGCAGCTTTGCGGTGGTAGAGGGTCACTTCCATGTCAAAGTTTGATAGTGAAATTGCACCAGTGCATCTGTCATGGCCACATCTCTACCGCAGCTACTTAATGCACTCAAGAGACTACAGTGGAGCAGAATTTTAAAGAATATAGGACACATGGTGACCTAAAGAGACACTTGCTCCCACCTTCAACCATGCTCATTCTTTACCTCTCTGTTTCAGTCTGCTATTTAATGGCTAGTTCACACCACCCCAACAAACTCCCAACGATTGTTTGGTTTTGGAGTTTCAGGGTGATAATAACCATGTTTGTTTCATTAGGCGGTGACTGTTTCCCAAAATTCTCAATCCAACAGCCAACTTTAAACTCTATAGTGTTGCCACAAATCTAGCAGACATTCAATCACTCCTTCTGACCTCATAAGAGTGGCACACCTCTTGACTGTAGACAGGAAGGAGCTTGATCTCTGACAAGCTTATCCTTCCATCGGGTGCCATTGGACATACGTCAATCAATCAGTGACAACCCAACCTGATTGGTTCAAAGTATTCAATTCCCTCCCCACCTGCGAAAAGAGAAAAGGATTTGGTCAAAGTAGCAAACTGGTGGAGGCGCACACCGAGACGCTACGCTGTGTGAAGCCAGGGAAAATGGTGGTAAGTCGATATTTCACCAAAACGTCAACACTTAGATCGGTGACGACTCTGCTAATGTATGCGTTTGAGTATTTCTCAGTCTCAAATGACTTCTTATTTGTTCTCTCTGAACTCTCACTTCCTTGTAAAACCACCAATGAGAAGGACAGAAAAAGTAAAGGAAAAGAATAGGACTATTGGTTGGGTGCAGGTGATTGAGGCCAATGCTTGCTACCAAGGAGTCATGAGCGAGCTGTAGGGGTTCCCAGAGTCAGAGATCAGCCCGGGAAACTCAGGGAAATAGTCTGTAGTGATGCGGGGACTATGTAGGGCAGGGTGTTTGAGCTGGCTTACAAGAATAACAGTAAGCTCATTATTCTAAGGCATGAACTCCATTTCGGTGCAAGGAGAGAGAGAGAGGGAAAGAACTACACAGTGAGAGGCGATAAAAAAATGGCAAACGTTGGGGTGTGACATCTTCCTTGAAGGAAATGTGCCAGATCTTTTAAGTACTGACACAAGTGTGACTTGAAGAGCTGCAGTTGAGTACTGGTCGTTGTCCCGGTGGACATGGTTGAGTAAATCAGCTTTGCGGAACTTTAACTTGCCAAGGTTTGGAAGAGGTGGTGTAGCAAAGACGGATTATCAACAATATATTGTGACTACACAGAACAGATTCTTTTTTTCCTGAAGATGCTGGGGACGGTCTACACATGAAGCTTCGACGAATGACAAATGCTTCTGGTTTGTGAGGCATGGTGTATGTTAAAGCAGAAGTAATGTCTACTGAAGTAAGCTTTTACAATGCTCATTCTTTTCATGGTAGAATACAGATACCATTGCTTGTTGGCAGGGAAATTGGGAGCAGGATGATGCAATGTTAGCGGCAGTAATCAGACTTCTGCAATATTAAAGTTTCTGTGCTGTATGGTAGGATACAGTTGTTTTAGTTTTTTTTCGTTTTTTTCATTTTATTATAGTGCTTTTGTAATATTGCACCGAATTTGGCTGTTAAAGTTATAGATGCAAAAAAAGCCATCTTTTTCATATTTAAACTACGGCTTGGTTTCTTAATCAAAGATATTGTTCCTTCTGTACTGACAGTAAAGTCACAGGTAACTATTTTGCACGTTTCAAGTGAATCCTATGATGATGGTTTACATAAATGAATCCAGTCCAGCTTGTTTTGTACTGATAAGAAGGTATCAGTACAATATTACTGTATTGCAATCCCATCTTCTTGCTAACCCTTGTAATCAATTGCAAGTAAAGAGAAGTATTGTCAGATAATAACTCTACTAGTCATACTGACAAAATTTAAATGTTATAGTTGGAAAAAAAATACTTTTAAAAGTAATGCTTTACTATGTTAAAACTATTTATGTTAATGTATTTATAATAGAAAATTTCCAATGTATAATATGTTAAATGTTCCATTTATCAAAATTTAACATCACAGCAAAATGCATTTTATGGTGTTATGTACACAACAGCATAGAGCAATATCAAACAGCAATGCATCTTTTAAATGTAATTTAATGTCTGTGTACAACCAACCAAATTTAGATTTCTTAAAGGTGCCCTAGAATTTTTTTTTAAAAGATGTAATATAAGTCTAAGGTGTCCCCTGAATGTGTCTGTGAAGTTTCAGCTCAAAATACCCCTTAGATTTTTTTTAATTCATTTTTTTAACTGCCTATTTTGGGGCATCGTTAAATATGAGCCGATTCAGGGTGTGTGGCCCTTTAAATTCTCGTGCTCTCCGCCCACGGAGCTTGCGCTTGCCTTAAACAACATAAAAAAAGTTCAAACAGCTAATATAACCCTCAAAATGGATCTTTACAAAGTGTTCGTCATGCAGCATGTCTAATCGCGTAAGTACAGTGTTTATTTTGATGTTTACATTGATTCTGAATAAGTTTGAGGCTATGCTCTGTGGCTAACGGCTAATGCTACACTGTTGGAGAGATTTATAAAGAATGAAGTTGTGTTTATGCATTATACAGACTGCAAGTGTTTAAAAATTAAAATAACGACGGCTCTCTTGTCTCCGTGAATACAGTAATAAACGATGGTAACTTTAACCACATTTAACAGTACATTAGCAACATGCTAACGAAACATTTAGAAAGAAAATTTACAAATATCACTAAAAATATAATGTTATCATGAATCATGTCAGTTATTATTGCTCCATCTGCCATTTTTTGCTATTGTCCTTGCTTGCTTACCTAGTCTGATGATTCAGCTGTGCACAGATCCAGACGTTATACTTGCTGCCCTTGTCTAATGCCTTTCATAATGTTGGGAACATGGGCTGGCATATGCAAATATTGGGGGCGTACACCCCGACTGTTAGGTAACAGTCAGTGTTATGTTGAGATTCGCCTGTTCTTCGGAGGTCTTTTAAACAAATGAGATTTATATAAGAAGGAGGAAACAATGGAGTTTGAGACTCACTGTATGTCATTTCCATGTACTGAACTCTTGTTATTTAACTATGCCGAGGTAAATTCAATTTTTGAATCTAGGGCACCTTTAACTAAAAACTGAAATGATGCTGTCTAGATGTATGGTAGTCAAGTGATTTACTTCAGTGGAAAACTGTCAGATGTTGAGCTAGGAAGCTAATAGAAGCTGTCCTTTTCTTTTTGCCAAATTGTTGTTTTGGTGTTTTGTAGTTTTGGTGTTGGTTTTTATTTAACACTATCAACCATGCTGGTTTTTATGTAACACTATACACCTTTAAAATATCTGTATTTGTTGTTTCTTTCCATTTCCTTTTTTTGAATAGGTAAATGTGTGTATAAAAGTAATATAAATTGCTAATATGTTAATTTAAAGGGATAATTGACCCAAAAATGAAAATTCTGTCATTATTTAGTCACCCTCATGTCGTTCTAGTCCTGTATGACTTACAGTCTTATGTTGAATGCAAAAGAGATTTTTTTTTAAAGAATGCTCTGGGATTTTTTCCATGTATTTACAATGAATGGGGACCATAAAAGTAGTCTTTATGACCTGTGCATTATATTCTATAACTTGGGTATCTTGATTATAGCTTTCATTGATAATCTTCAAATCCCTTGAGTTCTTAACCACTGCAATTAAATAATTGAGTCAGTAAGTTTAACTCTTGAATTCATCATTCCAATTCATTAATAAATGAATTGAGATTTATTTTTGTGAACTAGGGATGGGCACATCAATACTGCACTATCGATATATCAAGCTATTTATTTGGTATTGATTGCTTTAAAAATATATCAGTATTAAAATTACATTAGAAACGTGGGTTTCTGCATCACTTCCAGATGTTTTCAGTACTTTTTTTAATGTTTGTGCCAAAACACCACTGATATATTTAGCTGGCCTATGTCACATGCCTTGTGAGAAGCGAGCATACATCTACTCACATCACAGACACATGCTCACTTCCGCATTAAACTGAGAGAGATGGAGAGAATGGCAGAAAGGAAATGTAGCATGGTCTTTATTCATATTTATGTTATAATACATTTCTTTATTATTATTTAATCACATTATTTCTGTAAAATATGAGAATATTTGTTATTACCTATTACCTATTAGTACACACATTTTTTTATTTAATTGAGCTCATATTTGCTTTTGTGATAAATTTGTTATTAATAGCCAGTATGTGTTATCTAGATGCGCTTTGCCTTTAAGCGTAATGATCTTTTTTTTCCTTCTTCTAAAAATGAACATTATTTTGAAAAACCACATACAATTTAAGAATTAATCAGTTCAAATATTGGTATTATGTCCCCTTGGAATTATAAGGTTCTATATGCATTCTGAGCAATTTTGAGATATTGAGCTTCAAAGTTTTTGCATTCCATTCAACTTTCTAAGTAAAAAGTCCCAAAATGTACATAACTTAAAAAAACAAACAAAGAAAAAAAAAAAATCACATAATGTAAGTAAGTCACAGAATAAGTCAGATAGAACCTTATAATTCCAAGGGGACAATTAATATCAGTATTGCTAAAATTGCAACAAAAATTAGACATCGTATCAAATTTAAAAAGTTTAGTATCGCCCATCCCTATTGTGAACCAGATCAACTGATTCATCGAAAAGATCCTGTTCAGAATGATAATTCAAACATTGTGATTTCTATCACAAATGTCCTTTTTGAAACTGAACGTTTCAGTCCCCATTCATTGTGATTGCATGAAACAAAACATGGCTAGTACATTCTTTAAAATATCTCTTTTTGTGTTTCACGGAAAGTTATACAGGTGTGGATTGACATGAGGGTGTGAAAATGATGCCAGAATGTTCATTTTTGTTGAACTATTCCTTTAAGAGAGCTGTAAGAGGGTGAAAGTGTATGTGTAAATGAATGTTGTATATTTGACTATATAAGTTGATGTGTGTGTGCCCTCTCACTGTGCTGTCCTCAGGAGATATGGATGGTCACTGGTGGGACCATGCGTCTTGGCATAGCGAGGCCTCCTCAATGTCTATGGTGAGGCTTCTGACCCTCTCACCCCATTTCTCCTCGTTTAATTCACCTCTGCATGTTTTGTTTCTCCTCCTTTTTTATATCATCCATAACTTTTAGGCAACATTCAAAGGGGAAAAAGAAAAACAAATGAGCAGGCATATTTTTTGGACGCCAGTTATGCCCTGTCTGAGAGGCAAAAGACAGTGGTGCGATTTTGGGAACGCTCTCACGACGAAGACGTGGAGTGGTGCGAGCCGCAGGTCAAAGATTCAGGGGTTGACACGTGCAGTAGCACCACGCTAAACGAGGAGCATAGCCATAGCGACAAGGTACTGAGACGACTTCCTGCCGCCTGCCTCTCGCTTCTTGTGACTGACCTGCTCGACACTCTCACTGTCTGTTTCTACCCCTAGAGGGTTTTCTACTCTAATCGTGCCTCTCAGAAGAGAGGAGAACCCCCTTGTTTGCTTGGCTCCACTATCTTCTGGCTGCAAAGTCATAGCACATCCTAACACAGAGAAAGATGAATGACAAACTTCCTGGCACTGTTTGCTCCATATGCTGCATGCTTCTCGATGCGGACAGACGCTCCATTCTGATTGCAAACCTGTTTTCCTCACTTGGTCACGTTACCTTCTCACACTGTTTCCTCCTTTGGGATTTCCTGACATGATTTTTTCCACACAATCCTTCAGTCTCAGCTTAAACACAGGGATAGACTAGTGTGGGAATCAATCTTGCACTAAGCAGTTGTTTTTCTTTTCCCCTTTTCACTGTCTCATTCTTCATGCTGCCCTTTCCTACCCTGTCTTTTGTTTTTGTTTGTTCACCACGTCTTTCACAATAGTGAATAGAAGTAGCTTGCTACATCCATACTGCTTGAGGGTGTGAGAGCAGTTTACTTTGCTTTTGTCTTTGATTAATGGATTGATCTAGATCAGTGCTTCTCAACTGGTTTTGCTTTCAAAAATGTATTTTTGACATTGTGTTGCGATGTTTTGCGATGAAGCAAAAAGCATGTAAGATTAAGTTTTAGTCTCAAATTCTAACCCCAAAATGTAATGAGACATTTTGTTAATAGTTTGGTTTTTATTTCTTCTACATTGCACTTCACAGTAAAGCCTTATTTGTCAAAAATCCCCCTCTACATATATATTAAGCATTAAATATCTTCTGATTGTTTCGCATTCGGGTTGGACAGACAGTTTGATTGTCGCTGGACACTTTTGTACAGACTTGTCTAATAACAACCTGTCCATGTTAGAAAATCTGTCTAATTTTACTAGTAAGTGAACAACCAAGTCACTGAAGAATCTATGCTAAAAATGATGAATTTGTGCAAAAACTGTAATGTTTTATTGGATGTACAGCCTTCATTGTCAAAAACAAAATATAAATTGGTAATTCTATTTTTTTCTTTTTATTATTTGCATTGAAAAGGGGCTGTCTTCATCCCATACTATAAACCATGCCCACTAAAAGTTGTTTGCATTTAATATTGTTTTAATGAAATTAATAGTTCTGCGCCTTTTAAAGGGTTAGTTCACCCAAAAATGAAAATTCTGTCATTAATTACTCACCCTCATGTCGTTCCACAACCGCAAGTCCTTCATTCATCTTCGGAACACAAATTAAGATATTTTTCATAAAATCTGATAGCTGTGAAGGCCTGCATTGTCAGCAAGACAATTAACACTTTCAATGCCCAGAAAGCTACTAAAGACGCATTTTAAAAAGTTAATGTGACTACAGTGGTTCAAACTTAATGTTATGAATCGACGAGAATACTTTTTGTGCGCAAAATAACGACTTTATTCAACAATATCTAGTGATGGGCGATTTCAAAACATTGCTTCATAAAGCTTCGAAGCTTTACGAATCTTTTGTTTCGAATCAGTGGTTCGGAGCGTGTATCAAACTGCCAAAGACACGCCCCCCAGTGTTGAACCATTGAAATTTCGAAACACTTATGATGTAACGAAGCCTCGTTTACTGAAATCACGTGACTTTGACAGTTTGATACGCGCTCCGAACCACTGATTCGAAACAAAAAATTCATAGTTTCATGAAGCAGTGTTTTGAAATCGCCCATCACTAGATATTGTTGAATAAAGTCGTTATTTAGTTTTTTGCGCACAAAAAGTATTCTCGTCACTTCATAACATTAAGGTTGAACCACTGTAGTCACATGAACTGTTAAATATGTCTTTAGTAGCTTTCTGGGCATCTGAAAGTGTTAATTGTCTGGCAATGCAGGCCTCACTGAGTCATCGGATTTTATCAAAAATATCTTAATTTGTGTTCCGAAGATGAACGAAGGTTACGGGTGAGTACATGAGGGTGAGTAAATAATGACACAATTTTAATTTTTGGGTGAACTGACCCTTTAATCATAATTGGCTGAGTTGCATTCTAAGATCTAAAATGCTGTATAAACACACACTTGTGACATCATTACGTACGTATTATCGTACAGCTCTGCTCCGGATTGTGCCTATAGCTGTTCTAAAATCACTGTAAACCATGGGTTCTTGGGGCTTATTGCTTTGATCTAATAATATCTGCCCTATGAGAACAGCATTGTGATCCACCAGTTGAGAACTGCTGATCTAGTTCACTTCTGTGAGTTGCTGTGCACAGAATTGTGTGCTTGATATCTCTCACCCTGTCCTGTCTATTGTGTCTGTACTTGATGAATGCACAAACCGTCCCCTACAGGGTGTAAAATTATTTTGAAGACAATTACTTTTATGCTGTTAGCAAATGCCAAGATTCTGTCATCATTTACTCTCCCTCATGTCGTTCCAGACCTGTATGACTTTTTTCCCTCTGTGGAACACAACAGAAGATGTACTGCAGGATGTTTAGAGTGCTCTTATTCATAATGGGGACTGAGGCTGTCAGGCTCGAACAATGGTAAAAAACTTGTACAATACCAAAAAGTGGTCTATACAAATCATTTTATATTTTCCAAGTTAAGCCATATAGTAGCTATGAGTGCGGAACAAGTCACCAATTTTCAAGTTCGTAAAAATATGTAATAATGTAAATGTTGTTATTAGCTGATTATCTTCTCCTTCCTAGCAGCTCTTAAGCATCATTCAATTCAAATATGGTGCAAAGTTTAACACCAGTGTCAAGACAATAAGGGGTCGTTTACACTACGCCATTTTCAACTACAAATGGAAAACTTTTTATGTGTTTTGGCCATTAGTTTACACAACAACGCATGATGGGGGCCTGAAAACGCAAGCATTTGAAAACGGGATTCAAAGTGTAATTTTTTTGAAAATGATACCATTATCGTCTCCACGTAAACTACAAAAACACGTGGAAATGGTGACGTCATGCTCATACATATTTCATGTTCAGTCTATAGGTGCATAGTGTTTCTTTACAAAGTGACATCACCAATTTCTGTCCTGGCATGCATACTGTAATACAGCGTTTTTAGTTGCTTTCGCGGATCCGTTTGAACGACAGTCATTTTGACAACATTGTCATCTGTACACAAAAAATTTGAAGAATAAACATTTCCATTTTTAGTACATCATTGTCATGTAAACGTACTCTAGAAAGTAGAGCTGCACGATTATGACAAAAATCAGAATTTTCGATTATTCCCTTGAAATTGTAATTGCAATTTTTTATTACGATTATCACAATTTACATTGAATAATGTTTTGAATAGCTTTATACCATTGTTTGAGCTTTATGCCATATTTTTATATGAAAATAAAAAAGCTGAAAACACTCTTCCTTAAACTTTTATTGCTTTTCTATAGCATTAAGCCTCAAATGTCAACTATACATTGGTTTGGTTTCTTATTTAAATAAAAAAAGTAAAAATATGCATGGTATTATAATGTTATTCTAAAACTAAAATTAAAACAATGGAAAAAAACCCTTAAGATAACTTGTAGAAATAAAAAAACACATCTTAAGCATGCAGAATAATGTAAGTGGACTTTTTGTAATTGCGCCTTTGAACGATTACATAATTGTGGCATCCGTAATTGTAATCGCGTTTAGAAATTCGATTAATTGTGCAGCCCAACTAGAAAGACAAAAAACAAAACAAAAAAAAAACATAAAAGATATTATGAATTTGGCACTGCATGTCTTGATGCGCCGTATGAATTTAATCTAAGTGTATAATAGATTTGAGAACTACAGAGGATAGGAACTTTTTCAGGCTTTTCTTTATAATTTTGGTTTATGACATGAGAGTAAGAAAATTATGATGGGATTTTCAATTTTGTGTGAATTATTTCTTTAAATACTGTAAATGTTATGGTATTTATTGCTTTTATATATTCCTCATGACAGGATTCACAAAAAAATATCCTTTTAAAGTCAACATGAAATGTGTGTTCCTGGTCTTATCGTTTCTGCATGTTATTCCAAAGATAATAAAATTAATAGATAACTCCATTCTGCTCTATAATGCCAACATATCATGACTCGATCAATTCTCAATAGATAAAATCAAATTCCATCCTACATTTTTTTGTTGAATGTCTTGTTTCGCTCAAATACATGATTAAAAAAGTAAAATAGGTTGTGAATGTATTTCATGTTGACTAAAACAATACCTTATTTTTATATAACACCTTGGGACGGTTTGTGTCTTCAGCAAATAAGAGTTCACCCTCCTCCTCTAATTTCCCTGAGCCTGTACGTGTGTGTGTAATGTGCAGTGTGGATGCTTGTATAAAAACCAAAGGTGTATTGCCACTTTGACCCCATAGCACCCGGTGACATGGCAGCCATCCAAAGATGGAGAGCGCCTAATAGGGCGGATAGTGCTAAACAAGCGGATGAAAGATGGCACAGTGCCCAGAGACACGGGGGCACTGCTGGGCCTCAAGGTAAGTGATCTCCAAACACTGTCAAACTTCACTCGTTAAAAGCCATGCTAATAACCCTAGATCTGATCATAAGAGAACTTCAGCTTTATACACAATACTGCAGGTTTTACTTTCTCTTAATGATTTGACTTTTGTCACAAAATTGTGCACTGAATTTGAGTTCTTGTATTATAAATTGGTTACTAATGGTCCATTACACTTAAAACAGTACCCATTCCCACTATTACTAAAAGTTTGCCCACTCACTGTCTTTCAGCCATTATCTGGGTACATTTCTGTAAATAGGAAGAAATTTCCCCTGGACAAATGGTTTAGCATTAATTGTGTGGGTGTTTTTGCTCTGTTGTCTCATTTGCATATTTCCTTTAGTGAATGGGGCGTTAAAACAACGCATAAAATGCATGCAAATAAACAACGCTATCAGTTCATTCTTTGTGATCATCATTGTTTCTCTATGGCAGAGGTCAAACTTTCAGTAGTTAAAATCCACATAAATAATCATCTTTCCCAGTCTTTGTATTGAGAACAAAAAAGGGCATTTCTTGTTTCTTGTAAAATATAACTAATATAAATATAACAAATTGCTTTGCCTTTTGTCTGTGTTGCAGGTCGTGGGAGGGAAGATGACAGAGTCTGGCAGACTTTGTGCTTTCATCACGAAGGTGAAGAGAGGAAGTCTAGCAGACACTGTCGGCCATCTCCGACCAGGTGAACACCTCTGTTCAGACCACAATTAAACACTTTTCTTTCAATACTTCAGCATCTTTCGCTATTATCACACTTTAGAGTGTGCAAGGCGTAAAAATGCACATTTGCACTGAAACCATGTTTCTCAGTAAAGTCAGAGCTGCTGCTTCCACAATCCTGTTGATTATGTGGTTCTTTTGTATATATGACAAAAGAAGTTAAAAAATCAAGCTTTTTAAAAAAAAAATTTTTTACTTTTAGCTTAGTTTTCTTAAGAAAATAAATGAAAAGTAACCCTCATATGGATTACTTTTACAATGTCTTTATGAAATTTAGGATTAAAAGTTTTGGTTGAATAAGGGGGAAAGAAATCTCTTAGGTTTCATGAAAAATATCTTAATTTGTGCTTTGACTAAACCGCTAGATTCATATGGATTACTTCTACGATGTCTAAATTATTTTTTTGAATATTTAAACTTTGGTGGAATGGACTTTCAATGGAGGGACAGAAATCTTTTAATTTGTGTTTCATTTGTGTTTTGATTAAACCGTTTTGTTCTTATGGATTACTTTTACAATGTCTTTATAAATATGTTGAAGCATCAAAGTTTTGGTTACATGGTCTTCCAATGTAGGTCTCATGATTTTAGAACAACATAAGAGTGAGTAAGGATGACAGAATTTTCATTTTTGGGTGAACTAGGGTGAATCCTTTTATGTTAACTTTATCATTTGTCCAAAGTATGTTGGTTTAAGTGGAGATAATATTCTATATTGTAGACATCCTGTGTTGTATCTGTCCTCAGGTGATCAGGTTCTGGAGTGGAACGGGAGAGTCTTGCAGGGAGCCACATTCAAGGAAGTTTACAATATTATTCTAGAATCCAAGCCAGAGCCCCAGGTGGAGCTGGTGGTCTCACGGCCCATTGGGTGAGTTAAAGCGGGTGATGGATTATTACTCAATATGTCAGTTCAGGGACACAGAGCACATTTTCTTTGACAATGGAGGTTTATGAAGAAGGATAGCCTGTAGGAGCTCAACATATGAATGCTTATATTCACATACACACATACACACACACAGAAACTTAAACATTCACGATTTGAAATTAAAGTCCTGTTTTAGGTCTGTGTTATTGGAGAACAGCTTTGAAATTATTGTTTGTGTCTTTCAAAATGCTAGGCATTTTCCCCCTTTAAAGCCATTAAGAGTCTAGCAGCAGCATGGTCAGATGCTCAGATTAACTTTGTAGAGAATGGAATGCATTTAATATTGTTTTGATGGCAATATAGAGTAAAATAACTTAGCATTGTAAATATTTGATATTTTTATGATCTTCAGTTATTGTATTTCCTAAAAACAAGTGCCAGGCCAGTTATGTGCTTTGAGATGTTTTAATGTCATCTCTGATTTTAACCTCAGTAGCAAAAGTGCAGACAGGCATCGGAAGTTTAAGTCAATAATTCTGTTAATCATTTAAATATTCAAGGACTCTTTTGCGTCTTCACTCAAAAATGGCATTTGCTTTAGAATGTATTCGTAAAAATATTCAGTATATTTAGGTAAAGTTTTTAATTGAATCTGCTTGACAAAAATGGCTATTTGGTTGAAATAGCCATTTTAAAACCATTTTAAAATTATTGTTTAAAACCATTTCAGAGAAAATATCAATTTAGCTATATCACCCAGTCCAATTACCTTCTCACACATTTAAGATGCTCTCCATTAAAATGCTCTTCACTTTTTCCTTGTAGAGATGTCCCTAGAATACCAGAGAGCACACATGGGCAACTTGAATCAAGTAAGTTTAGTTGGTTTTGATTTACTGTATAATAAAACGCATCGATACTTTAGCATTGCTGTAGCTAGCAGGAGGATACAGAAAGTATCTATGCCTTCTTTACTTCTTTTTCAGGTTCAAGTTCCTTTGAATCCCAAAAAATGGGTCCCTCCATCTCTGTCACGTCCCCCATGAGTCCTGGCATGCACCGGGAAACCCCTCAGTATCTGTCTGGACAGCTCTCAGTGAGTACCAGCATGTGTTCAGATGCTCTGACTGATTTTTGACGTATCTCTAGACTTCTTTTGCTTGTCTTTGGCCACTCGACTCAGGATTTCTCTGATGAAATGGTGCTAGCTTTGATGTTTAGCAATTATTTCACTACATCTTTAGGGAGTTTGCCAGCACACACTGTTCATTCACACAGATATTGGCTCAGATCTAAAGGACCAAGGGGTAATAGTAGATAAGATGCTATAAGGCCTTAAAAGAGTATGTGCGTAGTTGACAAATGGACAGACATGTACGTCTTTTTTCAACATAGTTAATTAATCTACTGTTCAAAAGTTTGGGGTCAATATGTTTTTTTTGTTTTTTTTTATTCAGCAAAGATGCATTACATTGATCAAAAGTGACAATACAGACATTTATTAAATGTAACAAAAAATTATATGTCAAATAAATGCTGTTCTTCTGAACTTTTCAATTCATCAAAGAATCCTGAAAAAATATCATGGTTTTAACAATGATAATAATATCACTATTTTAACATTGATAATAATAAGAAATGTTTCTTGAGCAACAAATCAGCATATTAGAATGATTTCTGAAGGATCATGTGACACTGAAGACTGGAGTGATGATGCTGAAAATCCTTTTTTTTTTTTTTTCATCACAAGAATAAATTACATTTTCAGATATATTCAAAAAGAAAACACTTATTTTAAATTGTAATAATATTTCTCAATGTTACTGTTTTGCAAATAATTGCAATTACAGACTTCTTTGAAAAACATTAAAAAAGTCTTACTGACCTCAAACTTTTGAACTGTAGTCTATTATAAGCATAAGGGAAATAGCATGTTTACAAATACATTTCTGAAAATACATATATTTCATGTGACCTCCCTTGAAATGAGTTCATAAATACTGCATGCCAACTAATTATAATACCATTTAAAAAATGCTGTTCAATGTATTTTTTAACTAGAGTGTAGTATGTCATACTGCAGAACAGAAAACATTAACATCTAGTTCCACATAAATATTACACATTTTATTAACAGTAGGAGTTAAAACGCTCCCTCTTTCTAATTTACAAGCATAAAATTTACTACCTTTTGATGTCCTAATTATCAAAATGTTTGAGGATTCACAGGAGATTGCTCATTTAGAAATAGAATTTATAAATCACACCACAGCCAGGACAGTAAGTGGTGACAATATTATAATTTTATAACATTTTGAGCACAATATATAACTTAATGACTTGATATAACTTGAAAATAGACCCTAATTAGGTTGTGCCGGTGTGTTATAATTGTACTTCTGTTCTTACAGTTCATTTTGATATTTGTATTTCAGGTTTGTGGAATGTTAAATGTTACAATCATAAGAATATAATTTGAATAGATAATTTTATGTTGAAATCTGTGTTCATTGCTGTGAAGTTAAAGGGATAGTTCACCCAAACTATAGTTTCACTATCATCGTTCAGACGAACACAATTGGGAGGTATATTTAAAAATATCCTTGCTCCTCCAAGCTTTGTAATGGTTGAGAACGGGGGGCGATTTTGAAGCAAAAAATGTGGCTCCCCATTCACAACCATTATAAAGCTTGGAGGAGCAAGGATATTTTTAAAGGGTTAGTTCACCCCAAAATGAAATTTATGTCATTAAGTACTCACCCTCATGTCGTTCCACACCCGTAAGAGCTTTGTTCATTTTAGGAACACAAATTAAGATATTTTTGATGAAATCCGAGGGTATCTGATCCAGCAATGTCACTGCACCTTTTGACGTCCAGAAAGGTAGTTAAAAACATAGTTAAAATAGTCAAAATGACTTCAGTGGTTCAACCTTAATGTTATGAAGCGGCGAGAATACTTTTTGTGTGCAAAAAGTATTTCTTCATAACTATTCAACAATTTGAACCGTTGTCATATGCAGTGAACTCAGTGCAGGCTTCCTTATTTACGTCCGAATGCCGGCTCATTATTGGCCGGATCCTGTGTCAGCATCACATGCATGCGTCGTGCTGCTCACGTGTTCAGCTTCAGCCACTGAGTTCAGCTACTGAGTTTGCGTTCGGACGTAAACAAGGAAGCCTGCACTGAGTTCACTACTTATGACAACAGTTCAAATTGTTGAATAAAGTCGTTATTTTTGTTTTGTTTTTGTGCACAAAAAGTATTCTCGTCGCTTCATAACATTAAGGTTGAACCACTGTAGTCACGTTGACTATTTTAACCATGTTTTCAACTACCTTTCTGGACTTTGCTGCCTTTGTGTGGATCAGATACCCTTGGATATCATCAAAAGAATCTTAATTTGCATTCCTAAGATGAACGAAGGTTTTACGGGTGTGGAACGACATGAGGGTGAGTACTTAATGACAGTAATGTCATTTTTGGGTGAACTAACCCTTTAAATATATCTCTGATTGTGTTTGTCTGAAAGAAGATACACCTAGGATGGCTTGAGGGTGAGAAAATCATGGGATAATTTACATTTTTGGGTAAAATAACTCTTTAAAAGCGAAATGAGCAAAATATAATGTATTTTATATATAAAATATAATATACGTCTTACATTTGTTAGTTTGGGGCAGGTGTATTGTGTGATTCTAGACAGTTGTGTCAGTCCTAGACAATGTCCGTCACAGGCCAGCCTGGATTCTGGAAGAGATCACGAAGCGGAAAACGTATTATTAGTTTTCAAGCTTGTTACCCGATTGACGTAGACTCTGCAGGTCAGCTTTGACACAGTGCTGGTAGATGTTAGGTAAAGTCATTTCCTTGAAGGGGTAGCTGTTGTACATTTCTCTGAAGTTGTTCAGTCTACTTTAATCAACCTCGATCTTAACGGCGGTTTGGATCTTAGGGGAAGCATATGAATAATTTACACAGTTTGCATTATCAGTGGTCCTAACTGTACGCCTGAGACGTCTGTGAGGTAAGTTTCATCCAGGTGTTAGTGTGTTCATACAGTACAGTAAATTGCTTCAGGCATTGAAAACAATTAGCAATTATTGTTCCTTTTAAGTGTTTAATAGGGAAATGAGCTGTAGCAACAACTGTGAATGTATTAAATGTGGAGAGATTGTGTTTAAAAAGGCAATGCTGATTAATAATAACAGTAAAATAAGTGCTTTTTTTATGTTGTCGTGCTGAAGTGTCTGCTCTTCTGTCTGGGCGATGCTTTAGTGTCTCACTATGGGTTGCGCTGTTGTAAATTTGTTTTCTTTTTGTTTGGAATGAGGGAGATTTATCCTAAAACCTGAAAACACACATATCATTGGTGAATGTTGTTGTTTACTGTATATATTATTGAGAAACACTGTAATGCATTTAAAGTTGAAAGGTATTCTACACAAGCTGTAGTTATATAAGCATACTTACAATGTGTTATGAATCATCTTTTGACACTATTCAGGACTTACATATATGACTAAGGTTAATTCAGCTTTAAGATTCCCGTAATTTTTGAGTATGATGCAGTTTGATAAATGAATAAAAGCTGTCTTATGTCACTCAGTTAGGCTAAATCTCTTCTCAGATGGGTTGTTTTAATTTGTGTGCCTCTGTGCAGTTTTGGTTTAGTTGTATTGCTTTTGTTTTCTTTGTTAATTTTGCTTATCCAGAGTCCATGCCTTAGTAGAGGAACCACGCCTTTTGTCCCTAGGGTCCAGGTAACATCGTCAGACTTCTCTCTCTTTCTCTGCTCAGTCTTTTTTTTAATCTTTTCTTTCATTTCTGGCAGTCTTTCTCAATCCTTCATTACTCTCTCTGTGCGTTATTTGGAAAATGCACTGCAGGAAAACGGCAGCATTCCAAGTTTCTCCCCCTTGCTCTTTTGTTCAGATTTTATTTTTTCCCTCAAAGTTATACGTCATTGCCTTTGCAATTTATAACCACAATTCATAAGAGCTGTTTCATTATTACAGTCTGATTTTTGCTTAATTAATTGAAAGGCCATCTTGCTGAGGCTTGAAATATTCTGCATGAATTACACACCTTTTACTCTCTTTTTAAATGTGGCATGATTTTGTCATTAGCGTAGGTTACTAAATTAAGTCACTTTAAATTTTAAACGGATTTTTTTAGACAGACATTTTTCGTTCTTTGTCATGTAACATGGAACTTTATATTTGTATTATATTTTAAAGAAATTGTTTTGTATTAAATGCATGTTTTGCTAATTTAAATTTTTAGTACAATTTCTGAAAAAAACAAACAAAAAAAAACAATGCAAAAGAGGCACGGTTTCAGCACTGTCAAATATTATGTTCTGTGTTACAATGAAGAGATACAGTATGTTAATTGGCACACTTTTAAGATATTGCATTTTCCAATGTAGAACATTTCTCTAAACCTCATAGATAAATAAACAAATTGTACCAAATGAACTAACTACTGTTTAGGCAAACCCATATGACTTACTTTCTTCTGTGGAGCACAAAAGAAGTAGTTTAAACCCGCCGTGTTGTGCACACAAGATATCTTTCACACAAAACCTGCAGTGATGCATCTTATTGTGGCAAGTATTTTTAAAAATTTCTTGATTTGTGTTTCACAGAGGAAAGAAAATAATACAGATTTGGAACAATATAAGGGAGAGTAAATGATAAATATTCATATTTAAGGGAACTAATTCTTTAATAGCACTTGCTAATAATTTCTCATAATTTCTAAACTCCAAGAGTTGTTGCTGTAGTTTTTGAAAATGGAGTTATTGTGATGGTAGATTTTCATACTATTGTTTCCTGATTAGGGTTGGGAATCGAAAATCGATTCCAATTCAGGAATCGGATACTTGTTAGAAAATGTAAATTTCCATTCTGCTTATCAATTCCTCTGTGCACATTTTAATGTGGTTTTAAACCAAGAAGAAGAAGACAAGAAGGCAAGAAGACGTGAAAGGGAGCTCAATTCGGCACTCAGTTTTTCCGGGCACATCCAGAGTAAGCGCACGAAAAGTCACTTCTCATATAGTGCACGAATACTGAATTGAGTTCTCTTCTGCATATTTTTTTGTAAATTATGTCAAAATATCCTCTTGTATTAAGTGAATGTAAACAGTTGCGAAAGAAACGTGTAACAGTATATTGGATCAGTGCATTAGCTCTTAAAGTGACAGCAGGTTATTGTCATTACTGTTAATGAAAGAACAAAGGAAAAAGTAAATCACTCACTGTAACTTTGTAACTTTAATAAGGATTAATCTATATTTTATTCATAAAAAGAAAACTGCAGTTATTTTACATTTGATTTCAATATCTGAACTTTGTCCTGTTGTATTTATTTGTGCTATTGCTATTTGCTTATTTGTTCGTATTGTATTACTGACTGTATCATCAATCAATCCAATTCAATGTAAATATCAATCCAAGGCACACTAGTATTTAGGAAAAATATTTAAAAAAAAAGCATTTATTTAATCATGGCTTAGGCATTTAAAAAAAACGTTGCGGCTAATGAGCCTTCGTCAGGGTGTGAGCAACAAACACAGTTCTTTTAAACAGTAATTAATTAGTCATGTGACAATCACCTGATTATGTGGTATAGGATATGCACAAGAGAGAAAGTTTAGATGATATAAAGAGAACATCTCACCAAATATATTATTAAACCAAACACAATATGTTCAAATAAACAAAATAATAATAATGATGATAAAAAAAAAACACCCCGCACAGCAGTAATGTTTGAAATGTTTATTAGTCAGTCTAGTTTATTAATTAGCTGTTCTTTAGGCTGCTGGTTTTTGTTCATGGTATTCAGCTGCAATAGATTGTTTTTCAATTTTTTTTTAATTTTTTTTTTTGTGGAATCGATAAACAGAATCGGAATTGGAATCGCTAAAATTCAAATGAGACCCAACCCTATTCCTGATGCAGTCAACCAATAAAAAACACAGACCTTGATACATCTATATAAGTGTCAAATGGTACAATTTGTTTGGACTGAAGCCTTCCCCCTGCTGTTTTTGCTATGGAAGCTTCCTGGATTGCTCTAGTCTGTACTGAGCACTTTCTGTTGCTTTGCTGCATGCATTAGTAATGGAGTATTTTTTAGATAATAAGTTCTCTCTAAAGATAAATTATAGTGTTTCTTTGAGCTCTAGTGATCTAGAAGGGCAAATGCTTGGAAGTCAGATAATTAAGCTACTATCAATGAATGCTTGAGAAATGTTCATAGAGGACCAAAGGACTCAACATTATATAATTAAATGTTTACTTTGCCATTCGGAAGTTAAACTTATTAAACATGACAGAAATACTATTTTTGTATCTAAAAAAAAAACTAGATAATTACATTACAGAATAAATTGTACAATAAATAACTGAAATATTACAAACAAATTGGAGCATTTCATTATTTGTTTTAATAAATAATAATAAATAGGCCAACTTTAACTCATTTGACTGATTAACACTGATTTAATTGTTTCTAAATAAATAAATGCATGTCACTTTTGATTTTTAATTATTCAAATAAGTACATTTTACTTTATTTAACTGCTAATTCATTTTATTCAAGATAAATTGATACTTTTTTGTGGATGAAGTGGATTATTTAATGCTTTATTTATTCATATTTTTGTCCTCCATATTCATATCCTTCCAGTTTTTGCCCTTTAGGATAATTTACTCTGTGATATGCATGTATGAGAATGAGAATTTAGTTCATTTCATTTCCAGATAGCTGCAACTGAGACTTTCAAAGCTGTTTCTTTTCGATTCTGGTTTGGGCTGAATTAGATAATCATACAAAGTGTAAACTTTTTTGTTGTTGTTGTGTTACATTTCCTTTGCTTAGTCTGTTGTGTGGTATTTTATTTGATTTGGATTGCTGGGCTTTGAAAGTGTCTGTCAGTTTTAGAATAAATGTGACAAATTGTGACTACATTTGAGTCATCTGATTGGATGAGACTTGTGGCAGACACATCCTCATCCCCTGGCCAGCCAATGAGGGATGGAATATTCCACAACCCAGACTCACAGCACACAAACAACTGTTAAATCCTCTTACCTGTAGCCTAATATGTCAGATTTCAGAAATCATAGACAAGTAGTTCCCCTCTAATATTTTGGGTTAAATGCAGTTTAAGATCTGTTATTCTTCCAAAAACCTCAGTTTGTAAAATAAAAGTAAATACACATTTACATTAAAGGTTACTTCTGGTATCCTTTCATGAATTAGCTGTATTGGGCGAGAGTGAAAACAAGAGTGAATTAAATGTGTAAACCATTTCTAAAACCTTTTTTTTTATGTAAATTGTCGCCATTGTGCAAGGTTAAAAGACTGTTTATCACACTAGTCTCATATTAACATGTATAAATGTTAAAGTCTTTATCATGGCTGTTCATTCAAAGCAGCAGTTTTAAACTTAAAAATTAGACAGGTTGCTTTGAATATAGTGTCTTGCCCCATAGTAAATGTAATACTGTATGTTTACTGTAAACAAAAGTTTTTACAAACTGAGATGCAAGTCAAAATTATTTTCTGTGATAATGAAGCTGTATTCAACCTGAAATATAATTGAAAGTCAAAAAGTTAGCTCCCTGAAACACTGTGGTATCAAACTATGTGATTCAGTGCTTAGAAAAGGTTTAAATTTTGTATTTGTTTTTTTTTTGTGGTGAATTTAGTCGATCATCAAAGTTGATCTTGAAAGGTAGTCAGCTTGATTTAGTTGCTGTGTGCTGGTGCTGTACCTGCTCTGGGAAAGTTCTGCCAAGCATGTGACGCTTCTGCAGGGCTGCCCTGGACCCTCTGGGGTGAGCTCTCCTTACAGACCATCTAAGAGAGTATGTTTCTTCCTGCAGGTAAAGCTGTGGTACGATAAAGTGGGACATCAACTCATTGTCACTATCCTGGGCGCCAAAGACCTGCCTTCACGAGAAGACGGGCGGCCTAGGAATCCCTACGTCAAAATCTACTTCCTCCCCGACAGAAGGTACCTGCGCTTCAGAATTCAGATATACAGTATTCAGCTTTCAAAAGAACTTTCAATTTGGATTTTGAATTATAATCTCCAACGATAACGTTTGTGAACAATACATAAACTACCATTCAACATTTTGAAAAAACAGCATGTTGTAACATCAGTGTAGTGGTGATAGCACATAAAATTAAAGTAAATAAACTGAGGTTGGCTGATCCCCAAAGTAATATAGATGTATGTCAAATGTGGGTGTCTATTCACAGTGAAGCTTTCAAAATCACTGGTATATTGACACAATTAAATGAATTTTGAGTATTTTCAGGACAAAAAGTGTTTTTTCAAAAGACATAAAATTTGTATTACCAGGACTTCAAAACCTAGTGAAAATGCACTAAAATCCTCAAAATCCTCCCTTTTATAGAAGGGATTTAAATAGAAAACTAAAATGAATGGGAAATATTCCACAAACCCAGACTGGCAACTACT
>RJVU01057109.1:2378041-2396370 GCA_003731715.1 Anabarilius grahami | reverse complement strand
CCAACCACTGATAAAAAAATATATAAATTCAATTTGAAATGTAAATTCATATCTGAATATGAAGGAAGGAAGGAAGAATATGTGTAATAATAATAATAATAATAATAATAAATAAAATAAATTTACTAAATGTGTAATAATGTCTAATAATGTGTACTATTAATTATTATTATTTAAAGGATTAGTTTTTCATGTCTTTTTTTTCATGTCTTTCTTTCTTCAGTTGAAAAGAAATTAAGGTTTTTGAGGAAAATATTCCAGGATTTTTCTCCATATAGTGGACTTCAATGGGGTTAACCGGGTGGAAGGTCCAAATTGCAGTTTCAGTGCTGCTTCGAAGGGCTCTACGCAATCCCAGACGAGGAATAAGGGTCTTGTCTAGTGAAACAATCGGTCATTTAAAAAAAAAAAAAATGTATATACTTTTTAACCACAAATGCTTGTCTTGCACTGCTCTGCGATGCGCCACGCATTAGGTTGAAAGGTCACACGTGACGTAGGCGGAAGTGCCATGTTAGGGTGAAAAACCTTATCTAATTTTCTCCTCCAACTTCAAAATCATTCGATATTATTGTTTTACCTTTTTTGTAAAGGTCATTTGGCTTTATCTTTGCACATTTTGTAGACACTGGATCGGTACTTGCATGACCTTTGTAATGTGATTACGTCGTGCATGCGGATCGCAGAGCTAGTGCAAGATGAGCATTTGTGGTTAAAAAGTATATACATTTTTATTTAATTTTTTTAGAAAATGACAGATCGTTTCGTTAGATAAGACCCTTATTCCTTTGCTGGGATCGTGTTTGAAGCTGCATTTAAACTGCAATTTGGACCTTCCACCCAGTTAACCCCATTGAAGTCCACTATATGGAGAAAAATCCTGGAATGTTTTACTCAAAAACCTTAATTTCTTTTCGACTGAAGAAAGAAAGACATGTACTTGGATGACATGAGTAAATTATCAGGAAATTTTCATTCAGTAGTGAACTAATCCTTGAAGTTTTTTTTCCAATTTGGGGATCCTTGGATTGGCTTAGTGTCTCTGTGAGGGTCTGTGAGACTGTAAATGTTAAAACCCCTCAAGTTTGAGTCATCAGCAGCTGTAAAATATAAACTCACCTGCTCTTCTCAGTGATAAAAGCAAGAGGAGAACGAAAACAGTAAAGAAATCTCTGGAGCCAAAGTGGAACCAGACGTTCATGTACTCGCCAGTGCACAGGCGAGAGTTCAGGGAACGTATGCTGGAGATCACGCTATGGGACCAGGCCAGAGTCCGAGAGGAAGAAAGCGAGTTCCTGGGAGAGGTGAGAGAGGAACACCTTCCTACTGTGCGTCTCTAATAATGCCATGTGCATACTAATAAAAAATCTCACATTGTTTACTCAGTATGATGCAAGAAAACTGTTGTGGCAGCAATATCAGACATGAATAAATGTTTTAGTTTAAAATCAATTTTAAAAAAGTATTTTGTGACTTTCAGAGCGAAGTTGAGACTTTAAATATTGCACAATAGTCTAGCAACTTAGCTGCATTTTAAACATCATAAGTCATCATAAATGGCTGTGTAATTCATACCTGTGTGTTTGTGTGTGTAGATTCTGATAGAGCTGGAGACAGCGCTGCTGGACGATCAGCCTCATTGGTATAAGCTCCAAACACATGACGTGTCCTCTATGCCGCTGCCTAACCCCTCACCCTACATGCAGAGACGTCTCCTACATGGAGAGAGTCCAACGCGCAGGTTACAAAGTATGTACACACACCTACTGTTACAATAAACACAAACATACTCAATTAAAACTGCTTAATAATAGTAAACTAAAGTGTTCACACTACAATTGAATGTGATCTCAATTTGATTTTGCCCTTTACAGTGTGAACAGCAAAACATTTTGAATCAAATTTTTAAAATCCAGTTAGAGACACAAATCGACTTCTGTGTGAACAGTCCTGTCAGAATTCATTTTATGTCAATCATTCATCATATAATTTAGTGTTTTGTGTTGCAGTTGTTTAAATCATAAAAAATAATATATGAATTGCACTGTAAATGTGCAAAAATACATACTACAGTTCAAAAGTTTGCGAAAGTATGCTTACCAAGTCTGCATTTAATTGATCTAAAATACAGTAAAAAAAACAGTAATATTGTGAAATATTAAAATAACTGTTTATATATTTGAAAAAGTAATTTGTTCCTGTGATGGCAAAGCTGAATTTTCAGCAGCTATTACTTCAGTCTTCAATGTCACATGATCCTTCAGAAATCATTCTAATATGCTAATTTGCTGCTCTAGAAACAGTTCTTATTAGCAATGTTGAAAACAGTTGTGCTGCTTGTTGTGGAAACCATGATGCATTTTTATGGATTCTTTGATGCATAGAAAGTTTAAAATAAAATTTATTTGAAACATATTTTGTAACATTATAAATTAATTTAAGAAAATCTGAATACAGCACTTAACCAATTTGAATGTAGCAAATTCACAGGTCTGCTGTGGTAAGAATGTCCTGTATATTCTGTATATTTCATATTTAAAACTTGGGAATTATCAAAGTATCAGTTTGTATAAATGTGGACATTACATTGTATGCATGTTTGTTTTTGTTGATGTGTTTCTTGTTGTCATGTTTTGTTTCCTTCAAAAAATATTACTATCTATCCACCACTGACACATTTCCAGTCAAGAGCCCGTATTTGTACAACTCAGGTAACTTTGACCTGCTTGCTCCAGTTAGCATGTGATTGGCCAGCAATGTGATTACTATCCTCTACACTGTCCAAAGTGTGATCTCCCCTCACTTCCGCCTCATACTCTTCAGAAACCCCCACTATTCCACACAGCTTGCATGGAGTTAATGCCCATCTCTGCTGCTACATGCCACCAATCCTCATTTTAAAGCTTATCTGGCTTTTTAGGCCTGATCTTCACCATTTAAAAAAAATATAAAATCAGCCCAGTTAATAACCGTTCCTGAGCAGATCTATATATGGACTGCTAACGCTTTTCCCAGCCTCTCACAAACCTTTCTGTGGTTGATGTTTGCTGTGTTTCACTATTTTGATTGCAAACTAAATGATAACAAACCTCACGTTTGGTTCTACTCACACTGAATTGAGCTGTAGCTGTTTTTCCACTGTAGAAAGGTAACAAATGAGAAAGTGTCAGCTTAAACTTTAAAATTAACACAGACTGTCTGCCATGGATATATGAATATGTCAGATCTTCTTGCCTAAAGCTATTTCATTAGAAACAAATGCATTTTGTTATACATGCAAATTACACGTCATCAATAGTGACTCACTTTCACAAACTAGTCCAGGTTGCTTTCACATAAGCTGTGCCTTAGCATAGAAAAAAGTTTTCACGTAAAATATTCCTAGGTCTGTTTATTTCAACATTTACTAATATATTATTCAAATCAAATGTTGCATCTGTTATTATTTTTTAATGGACTTGAGCTATAATGAACTAACAGTGAAGGGTTTACTGTTGCATTGTTAGTTTACATTGATAATGTCCAATATCCAGTATATATATATATATATATATATATATATATATATTATATACCCTGTGCNATTTAGGTCAAACTATACACTCTAAAAAGCTTTCAAAAGTACAAAGCATTTTTTTCATGCTTAAAAATTACATTAAAATGTAAAAGTGATGGGTTTGCTTTAGGGAAAGCCAATTTTGCACACACACAAAAAAAAAAATATTTGGCAAAACCATATATATTTATAATATCAGCTATCATATCAGCCATGTAAAAATAATTAACAATTTAAAATAAGTTTAAAAAATACACTTATAATATATTAAATTAATTATACAAATGATTAATTTAGAATTCATTTGAAAGGTTTTAATTACAAATGAATGTAAAACTATATTAATATAATAATTTCAATATTGGTGCATCCCTTATAACTCTATGATAACATGATGCTAGTTTAGTATGTGTGTTTGCTGTGCTATGACCCTAGCTAGATTACTTAACCTCACGTGAACCATCCTGTGGATTACAGTAGACGGTCACGTTAAGAGGGTCTTTTCTTCATTATGACCCTCGTGATCTGTTTCTCCACCCTTCCTTTCTCTCTCTCTCTCTCTCAGGGTCACAGAGAATCAGTGACAGCGAGTTCTCTGATTACGACTGTGAAGATGGGATTGGTGTTATCTCAGGTACAGCGAAGTCACCTTTCTATGCTTTAGTGCTGCACTGTACTTAGAAAACTGAAGACTTGAGCATCCTTGAAAGCATTTTATTCAGTACTTTTCACTTAAATTCAGTGCTTTTATATCAAATACATTTATAATATAGCTGTTTTCAGTATGTGTAGTACTGTGTACGTGTAGCAAACACAAAACATAAAGTTATACTGTAGAGTTATTTTTACACTTTACTCACATTTTGGTGCAAAATGGACACAAAAGTGTGATTATATACTGAGTTTGGGGTCAGTCAGTCCAAATATTGAAATCGGATCATATTTAGCAAGTGTGAACGCCAGAAATCACATGAAATCTGAAATTTTTACGAATTCCTTTCAAGCTACTTTTAGACATGTGGTTTGAAATCCTATTTAAATCTAATTTCTTATAATCCGTTTCAGTCTGATTGCTCTGATAGGATTTTGCATAGCTTTTCTGCCTATATGTCACTTTCTTACGCTACGAAAAACGTAAACACTTCGGTCGTTGTTGCAGAAACAAGGTTGTGTTGTGTTGTTGTTGCAGGTCATGAAGAAAATGATAATATAATGGAGACGTCTCTGTGTAGTCCAGTGATGAGGTGTCTTGACTTCTTTCACTGTGCTGCAGAGACAGCAGCATGGAATAAAGCCGCTCATGAAGTCCTCTGTTTCTGTTGCTGCTTCATCTAGCGCTGCAGCTACACATTGTCATATTCTAGGACAAGATTGCAAACCCCCTCTATGTTGTTTTTGGCATAGTTCTACCAATGCAACATCATTGCCATGGAAACCAACACAGATAATCCGGAAAACGAAAGGGAGCCACAGGCACACAAAATCAGATCTGAACAATTGCGATACACAGTGTGGAAAGTCACACTTATGCTTACCAAGGCTGCATAAATTTGACTTAAAATAGAGTAAAAACAGTAATATTGTAAAATATTATTACAATTTAAAAGAACTGTTTTCTATTTGAATATATTTTAAGATGTAATTTATTTCTGTGATGACAAAGCTGAATTTTCAGCATCAGTACTTCAGTCTTTTAGTTTTAGTTTCTGATCCTTCAGAAATCATTCTAATATGCTGATTTGCTGCTCAAGAAACATTTCTTATTATTATCAATGTTGAAAACAGTTATGGTGCTTAAAGGGTTAGTTCACCCAAAAATGAAAATTCTGTCATTTATTACTCACCCTCATGCCGTTTCACACCCGTAAAACCTTCATTAATCTTTGGAACACAAATTAGGCCTGCAGAGCCAGCAATGACATTTCCTCTCTCAAGATCCATAAAGGTACTAAAAACATATTTAAATCAGTTCATGTGAGTACAGTGGTTCAATATTAATATTATAAAATATAATATTACAATATTAATATTATATTATAATATTATATTTTTGGTGTGCCAAAAAAAACAAAATACCAACTTGTATAGTAATGGCTGATTTCACCAAAAATATTCTCGCCGCTTTATAATATTAAGATTGAACCACTGTACTCACATGAACTGATTTAAATATGTTTTTAGTGCATTAATGGATCTTGAGAGAGGAAATGTCATTGCTTTGAATGCAGGCCTCACTGAGCCATCGGATTTCAACAAAAATATCTTAATTTGTGATTAACGAAGGTCTTACCGGTGTAGAACGGCATGAGGGTGAGTAATTAATTACATTATTTTCATTTTTGGGTGAACTAACCCTTTAATATTTTTGTGGAAACCATAGTGCAAGATTCTTCTCAGGATTCTTTGAATAGAAAGTTTAAAAGAGCAGCATTTATTTGAAATCTAATTTTATTTGTGACATTATATATGTCTTTACTGCCACTTTTGATCGATTTAAAGCATTCTTGCTGAATAAAAGTATTTATTATTTATAAAGTATTTCTTTAACCTTAATTTCACAATCTGATATGATTTAAATAAATGAAACTCCAGAGAGATGTCTGTTGCCTCTGTAATGATCTTCTTGTTGTCTGATTGCACACGGACTACCCCAGGCTTTTGTGTGCTTTCACACATGCTGATCAACAAATCAAATTAAAGGATATTGTCAGAGAGAAGATTACTGTGAACTTTAGTCTGCTTCGACTCAGCACAAGGAAAATCCTCACCGTCATTTCACACTGACGCTCAGACGTTTCTAACGGTGGTGTTTACTTTTTAAGGTGTTGTGTTTTCATGTTCTTAAAGTTTTCATACCATTGTGTAGTAGAAAACATACAGTTTTCCCAATGAATATTTGGACACCCAAAAATGTCTGAATGCCATTGTATTAGATAATATTAATTATAATCCTTTATTTCACTGAAAGTTTGAGTTATTATTTGGTAACGGTTGTTAAATGGCATTACTGATGTAAATGCCTGTTGCGTTGTGTTTGCCTCAGATTACCGGCACAATGGCAGGGATTTCCAGAGCTCCACTCTGTCTGTACCTGAGCAGGTGATGTCATCCAATCACTGTTCACGATCAGACATGAGCCGCACACGTTCACGCTCACCCAGCGTTCCTCCCCCACAAAGGTAATCTGCAACAGAAAAACACATATAAGTGATTTATATAAAAAGGGTCATATCTTGAGGAATCTTTTGAAATAAGGGTTCAATGTGCTATGAAAAATATACTGTAACGTCCTCCCCAGTCCAAAAAAGACAATTAAAGATTTCAGTATTTTGTTTATTTTGATTAAGGATTTTTACATTTTTGGAATAATATGATTATTAACCCTGCAAAGCCTACAGTAAAATATTTGATAGGCATATGTCTAAGGCCTCAAAAAAACTGTAATACACAATCTACTACATGCGTCTGATTGAGTTTGTACATTTTTAGCAAGTAAAAGGCCTTTTAGTATAATTATACAAACATCTCCCTTCAGATTGTGGTACATATGGTCTGTTTGCTGTGAAATGTTTCATCATTTTTATAAAGTAAACTTAAAAATACAATTTACATTGTTAGTAGGGCTGCACGATTAATCGCATGCGATTGTCACGCGCATTTCATGGAGCGGCATTTAATAGACAAAGCCGTAGATCACTGACAAGCCACGCAATATCGCGTTCATATCGCAGATGAATCGCCTTCGATAATGAACGCGATATTGCGTGGCTCGTCAGTGATCTACGGCTCTGTCTATTAACACTCTGGGGTCTGACCGTCACGCCGGCGATACATCGCGGTTTTTTTCTTACCAGTGTGAAANATTGTTAGTAATATTTCAAGGTGAACACTTACTGGACTGAAGCAACTTAGGCTTACTTGATTATCCATACATCTTTTAAAACATGAGTATCAAATGTGTGACCCTGGACCACAAAACCAGTCATAAATCGCACGGGTTTATTTGTAGCAATAGCCAATGTGTATGGGTCAAAATTATCGATTTTTCTTTTATGCCAAAAATCATTAGAATATTAAGTAAAGATCATGTTCAATTAAATATTTTGTAAATTTTCCTACTGTAAATATATCAAAAAAATATTTTTGTGAGTGGATATGCATTGCTATGGACTTCATTTGGACATCTCTAAAGGTGATTTTCTCAATATTTAGATTTTTTTTTTTTTGCACCCTCAGATTCCAGATATTCAAATAGTTGTATCTTGGCCAAATATTGTCATATCTTAACAAACCATACATCAATGTAAAGCTGTAATGCTAATGCATTTATTCAGCTTTCAGATGATGTATTAATCTTAATTTTGTTGTGGTCCAGGGTCACATATAATAATTTAGGCTTCAGAAGATATCAGAATTTCATCTTATATTTTGGCCAAATTACATATTTATTCATCCGAATATATTTATTTATTTTTATCAATATATTTATTAATTTATTTTTAATTTTATAAATGTATCTGAATAAATATATTGCCCTATATCATGATGTGAGCCATAAAATTCTGAAGCACATATGCAAACTTTGTTAACAAATAAAAATAATAAAATATAAACTGCTCTAATCTACATACTAAAATAACGCTGTTCTAAATGAAATATGGCACTCATTGTCATAGCACGACTTTTCTGTTCTCTCCCCTCCTTCAGTCGAAGTTTAGACCACGGTGTGAGAGGAGCACCCTCGCTTTATGGCCCCCGACAACGCCTGTCCGAAGACAGATACTCACCAGACAGGTATGTGTCACATAACACACTAGAGCCGCCGGTCTTAGTCACAGTTTACATACCTTGTGTTTATTGTGCCCTCAAAAGTTCTTTGTGTCATAGACTGCTTTTTTCCTGATACAGGGAACATAAATGGGAATGTTTCCACATACCTCCATCTTTTCAGTTAATGTGATTATGGAAATTCAATGTGAGAAATATGATGTGCCAGCAGCACAGAGAGAACCGTAGGAAGGTTTAATTCATTTTGAGAAAGCAAGAAAAAAAATCTGTTCCTCCTCCTTTCACTTTGACATCACACTTTTTTTTTATCCGTCAATCTCTGCCTCTCTCGCTTTTGTTATCTTTTCATCGTTCCATATTCAATAGCTCCATTCAGCCATATTTCTGTTCTTTGCTCCCTGTGGTTGCAGCCAGTATCTTACCCTCCCTCCTCGAACCAGACAAAGACAGCCAACCATCGACCCCGCTATCCAGGACCCCAGGTATTCTGTTACCCCCGAGCAGCATTACGCGCCCCTGCTCACCTCCCCCTTCTGTCCAATCACAACACTCTTCTCACTTTCACCCACCCACTTACCCTCTGCTGCTAGCTGATTGACAGGTGACAGCTTGCCCACACATAGCACCGTATAAGAAACATTCACTTCTTTCACTTTAATAAGTCATAATAAATATGTAATTAATTCACACATAAATTATAGATCTCATCTTAGGATGATAGAGTCATGTTTTACGTGTGAAAACATTCAGCAACACTCTGTTACTGATACTGTCTCATTCTTACTACCTTAAAGGAATGTTCAGGTTTCAATACAAGAAAGACCTACATAGATCAACATAATCTGTGAAGAACTGTCCATTACCATTGAAATTATTTTGACTTGCCCTTGTTTTGTAAGAACAAACAAAAATGTTTTTACAGTACTGCACCCTTAGAAGAAATGCAACTTTTAATTTTGTTAAAATTTTTTACTTAAAGAAAAGTGAAAAGGTTACTGGCTTCACATTGATCATGACATGGAAAAATCTAATTTTAACACTTACATATTGTTTAACACTTATGCTAAAATTCTTATAAAAAAATATATATATATATATGTCATGTCTGTTTATATATCATTGTAAACGTATTACTGTAAATTTGATTTTTGTTTTGTGTACAAAATGAGGGATAAAATACACTACTGTTCAACAGTTTGGGGTTGATTTTTTTTTTTTTATGCTTTTGAAAAAGTCTCTAATGCTCACCATGCATTTATTTCATTGAAAATACAATAAAAACAGTAATATTGTGAAATATTATTACCATTTAAAAGAATTATTTTCTATTTGAATGTATTTTAAAATATAATTAATTCCTGTGATGTTAAAGCTGAATTTTCAGCAGCCATTACATGATTACATTAGCACAGTGTCACATGATCCTTCAGAAATCATTCTAATATGCTCAAGAAACATTTCTTATTATCGATGTTGAAAACAACTGTGCTTAATATTTTTGTGGAAAAGAAATGTCATAACAGCATTTATTTGAAATAGAAAGTCTTTACTGTCATTTAAAAAAAAAAAAATCTGTTTAATCCATTATGGCTGAATAAAAGTATACATTTCTTGATCCCAAACTTTTGAACAATAGTGTCATATTCTGTGGTCAAATCTTGTATTAAAACCTTTGGGGATTCACTATGAATGAATTGTGCCTGATTCACATCTCACAAGTCATGCAACACAAAAATCTGTGCTGAAAGCGATTTGCACACTGTAGTTCTGTTCTTTTAGATCAGTTCTGAGTGCTATAATGTGGAGGATTCAACAAACAAACAAGATTAATTAAACGCCTGGTAGTGAAATCCCAACACTGTAAAAAATTATTTTCATGATTTGTTATCACAACATTTTTTCTTTTGTCAAATCAACTTATAATTAATGTGGTTCAGATAACATAATATTTTGAGTTTCTGTTGATTAAACCAATGGCCTTCATTGTATTAACTCAAATTTTTTATTTCAATGAACTCAACATTTTAAGGCAACCAGGTAACTTACTTTTTTAAGTTAAACCAACAATTCTTTTTTACAGTGAATAATCACTAATTTCCATCATTTGATCATCTTTACTACTCCCATGAATGGTAAAAAATGTAAACAAACATCTCTATGAAATTATTCAGTTTACCTCCTGCCTTCCATGGACATAACAGTGTGATGGAAAGCCCAAAGTATATTTCAGTTTTGACTTAAGTGCTTAGCGTATGCGTACATGCCGAACTCACAGCCTTTCAAAGTACCCCATTTTATAGCGTGCACAAACACAGGCGATTGACTCATCCACACTAGAAGGTTTCATCTCTTTTAATCACCGTTAGAAAAATTGTACGCTTACTACACAGATGAAGATATTTCCGCAATGCACACTGTGCACATGCCCTAGCCTACACGCAGTGTTGCCAATTGCTTTCAGTTGAAAGTAGCTAAAACTGGTCGCTAAATGTCGCTAGATGACGTCATACTGGCGAGTCCACTGATTTATAGTAATATAAGTATAGATCAGTGGGCGAGTCACGGAATCTAGATAAGGTTTGTCCAAGAAGTTGTTAGATTTGTTGCTAGGCTTTTGAAAAAAAGTCTCAAAAGGGGTGGGGAAGTTGTTAAATCAAGCTAATACAGTTTTGGAAATAAAGTGCAATCTATAATGAGCCGCACAAAAAAGGCACAAACTGTTTAGTGAATTCACCCCAGAATTTCTTCAAAAAGGCCTGCAAGACCTGCAAAAAAGCACAGTGTAGTGTTGTGCATTTGCTAGTACTTGCTAGTGTGTAATAGTAGTACACACAAGTAGTCGTACTTTCACATTTTTAATTCGCACCACTGGAAAAGCACTTCATTTGCACATTTGCACTTCTTTGGGTTCAACAAATCTTTGTTGCTGCTGGTGTTTGCTGCACCATAAATGATTGCTTTGATAGCTTAGATATTTCTCTTGACCCGAGGTTACTTGATTTCTGCTTTTGTGCTTTGGGTGATCCTCACCTGTTCCTTCTTTCAGAGTGGAGGTGCCAAAAAAGGTGTCCCGCCCTCTTACCACCCAGATAACGCGCACTTGTCCCACCCGTCTCTAACTACTGCACTCTCACTTTCTGTTCTGACTCATAGTATGTGCCCCCTCTATCGGGAAGATGCGGTCAGGTTACTACGCTCCACTAGGATGGCCCGTGCATACTCAGAAGGGTACAATAGCGTGGACAGGTAGTAAACCACAGCGGTTCACTCTCGTTCTCATGATGCTCCATATTAGTGCCGTGGGTAGTAGTTTGAACTAGAATAGCTAGTGGCGCCTCTCAAAATGTTTCACGTTTATGTCTCCAGATTTATGAAGAAAACTTTTCAATGGGCGGAAAAGGAGACAGTAACGTCAAATGGGCCATTTTCTTACAGAAATGTGGTAAATGTTTGAAAAACAGTGGCAAACTTAAAGTGTCGCTGTAGAGTCAGTCATCTGCCCATTGAGAAAGCTTTGTGCTGTCATCATAATGATATGGAGTCATTATGGCTCCTCTCAGGAGGATAAACATAGATGATAGCGTTCAGATTGTGACTTTGCCGACTATGCTACTAAGTACGCCAGTAATCTTAGAGCAATATTTCCCAAAGGAAATTTGTGAAATGTATATGTATGTGTCCTTAGAAGCTCCCACTCCACCCTTCCCGCTGTGGCGTAATGAATTGTATCTTCAGCGCTGCTCGCTGCATGGCTTGTGTTGTTTTGATGACTGAGCACTAGCTCTTTCGGTCCCAAGCCAACTAGCGTCACTCTATGACAGAATTGCCAGTCAAAAAACTGCAAGCTACAGTGGATGTTCACCATGCTTATATAAATATATTATTTACCCCTCAGAAATATGGGATTTAATATATTCAGGATATTTTTGTAGGCTCAGTGGAGACTCAGATATTATGGAGTAGACCTTGCCAGCTTTGGTGTACGGAAGCCCTAAGGTGTGATAGATTCACATTTAATTTTGTGCCATTCGACGAAGGTCAAAATGTCACCAGTGTAGCAATGTGTGAAGCACTTTTAAACCAAGCATCTTTCTGTTGTTTAACAAAGAGAGTTCACATGACTAACTTGAACCCATTGCGCAATCTGTGTGGGAATTTAACCTCGCGTGATGGATTCCTATTGAAAAGACTTGATTTTGCTTGTGAAAATTCACTTTACAACAGTAAATTTGACCACACATTAATATACTTGTGTATCTTCTCACTCTTTAAAAAAAAATTCTTTATTGGCATCTATGGTTCCATGAAGAACCTTTAACATCTAATCTTTCCATTCACACAAAAGTTCTTTATAGTTAAAAAAAGTTTTTTTAGATTATTAAAATGTTCTTCGCACTAAGAAAAAAGTTGTTCTTTTCAAAACTGGGAACCAAAAAAGTTTCTTCTATGGCATGGCCTATTCGAACCTTTTATTTTCAAGAGTATTCCATCATGTAACCATAAACATGGCAGATGTTTTATCTAAAGCAACTTACATTTCGTTCAAGGTATATTTTCTTCTCAGTTCAGGCATTCCCTGGGAATCAAAGTATTCAATTAATACTTATGATTAAATAATGGTAAGTATTCAATTTTGAAACGCAAGTTCCTCAAATCATGCAGCTTGTTGACAAGAGGTATTCCATTGCTGGGAGCAGTGCTGCGTAGTATAACTGATTACATATAATCTGGATTATGTAATGAGATTCCAAAAATCATGTACTTGTAATTGGATTATATTATGTTTTAAAATTCTCAGAATCAGGCTACAGTTACATTTGTATTTATTACGTGATTACATATTCATTGATTCTGCCCAAATCTTTTTTTTATCTTTTCAATTTTCCTTTCTAAAAACAGCCTATCACTTATAAATGTTTGTAAAGTCTTCTCGGTTTGTGGAATTTCACACACCAGCTACTTGTCAAGTGCCTATAATAACATGGAAAATTAAGAGTCAACAGCACTTGACCTCTGAATTTACAGAAATCATTTCACTTTTATTTTTGCATATCTAATCAACTCCTGCAGGTAAACAACTAAAATATTGAATCTTTTTAGTATGTGTTGATTTGTTTTTATTTATTTTACTTTGACATTTTTATGATTTAATTAATTACTAGCTTTTCATGAACTCACTAACCTGCTGCAGTTCCTTCACAAACCCTGATGTAATGTTTAATGCCCTTCATATTGTGGGATATATTTTCTTTATCTTTATAATTTGATATCAATATGGTATCAATAAGATTGTCCTATCCAAATCAATATGATAAATGAGTTAGGCCAAAAGTAATCTAAAAGTAATCAAAAAAGTGGTCAGAATACATTACCTAAAATTTGTAATGTTACTAACTCTAATTTTCATCATGTAATTTGCAATCTGTAACGGACTATAATTTGTAAGTAATCTACCCAGCACTGTCTAAACTAGCTTTCCTGTATATAGCTCTCCTGTAGCTCAGTGGTTAGAGCATGGCACTAGCAATGCCAAGGTCATGGGTTCGATCCCAGGGATTGCACATACTCAGATACAAATGTATAGTATAATGCAATGTAAGTCGCTTTGGATAAAAGCGTCTGCAAAATGCATAAATGTAAACTGTTTTAAAAATCAGTCATACTAAAAGCTCAAATCATTGGCATTAGCAAAACACCAAGGACATGGGTTCGAAACACAAGGGAATGCATGAAATAATCAAATGTATACCTTGAATGCAACGTAAGTCACTTTGGTTAAAAGTGTTTAGCAAATGCATAAATGTAAATTAGATCTTGAGAGAACAGTTTTGTTATTTAATTATGAATTTTACTAATTATTCCATTATCTTGGAAAAATTGTGAGTGATGTGTCATGCCATATCATCATGACATAACTAACTTGAGTAGAAAAAAAAAAGCTGTTATCGTGAGCAAACGTGAATCTATAGCACCTTACGGCTTCATTGGAGTTCTTTTTGGCAAGTAGAATAATGTTGGCACATAGGATCTGATTATGTGTTATTTTGTGTTCAGGAGGATGAGGAGAGATAGACAAATGTCTGCCTACAGTGACTCTTTTGAAACACCTGAGAGGTAAAATCCGGATACTTAAGTTGAGACATGCATTCTGTTTATGCATCCATAATAGTATTGAAGTGGACTATTTTACTAGTTAAAGACATAACTCTCACCCCTTACCCTAATTCAGCTGTTGCTCATTCTAATCATACTTTCCTTTCTTCATTTCAATCTATCGATCCTCATCCTCCATTTAAAGATATTACAATGGGCCCAATCATGTATCTACTCCATGGCCCAATCATGTCATGAATGGAACCGGTGGGGATTACAGGTAAGACTTCTGTAGAGATAAACACCCACAACACATCACAAACTCGCTTTTTGTTTTACTCATCAGTTATTAACTGCCAGGAACAGATGCCCAATTTATGTTCCCACTGAGACTTTGTGTAGTCTAGATCCCAGTTATGGATTTGAGACTCATGTTTATTTTATTAATCTTCTCAAACACTGTCCTGTTATATCTTTTCAAGCAAATAAATACTGAATATCATGTACTAAGTGTGGCATTAACACACTGAGGTTGGTTTATTCAGTAGGACGTACCCCAGGATAGAAATTGAGCCTTCTACAGATACAGAAAGGTATTATTTCATAGAGTACAATAATTTATGTAGACACTTTCATTGCAGACGCTAGTTCAAATTAGATGTTTTAGTTACCCTGTGACCTTTTTACAGCAGTTTTTAATGTTACTGATATTCTGGTAAAGTGTAGCTTTAGTACAGTTAAAAACGAATCACATGTTGCTTCTTACATGAATAGAAGATTTGATAAATTTCACTATCACATCCTTTATTTGACCATTAGCAGTAGCATAACTGAATTGCCTTTTTATATTTGTATGGTACCTAGTTTTAAAAACATGATTAGTTAATTTAGTTTTAGTTAGTTAATTTTGAAGTAGTAACTGATCCTCATATTAAACAGTAATACTATGCATTATATTATCTATAAACCCTTATGAAAAAGAAGTACACTTTAGCATACTTTTAAAAAGAGTAATTATTACAGAAATAATATACTTTAAAAGAATATATTAAAGGGTTAGTTCAACCAAAAATGAAAATTCTGTCATTAATTACTCACCCTCATATCGTTCCACACCCATAAGTTCATTTTCGGAACACAAATTAAGACAATTTTGATGAAATCCGAGAGGTATCTGATTCGTCCATAGACAGCAATTTAACCACCACTTTCAAGGTCCAGAAAGGTACTAAAGACATTGTTAAAATAGTCGATGTGGCTGCAGTGGTTCAACCTTAATGTTATGAAGCGACAAGAATACTTTTTGTGCGCAAAAACGAAACAAAAATAACGACTCTAATCAACAATATCTTCTCTTCCGTGTCATTCTCATATGGTGTTTACGTTCAGCACTTCCAGGTTCTACGTCAGAACGCTGACTCGGTATTGGCCAGCTCCTGCGTCATCATCACACACATGCGTCGTGCTGCTCACGTGAACAGTGTCTGCCAATACTGAGCCCGCGTTCGGAAGTAAATACGGAAGCTATGAACTGCGTTAACTGCAGTTCAAATAGTTAAAGTCGTTATTTTTGTTTTGTTTTTGTGCACAAAAAGTATTCTTGTCACTTCATAAAATTAAGGTTGAACCACTGTAGTCAAGCCGACTATTTTAATGATGTCTTTAGTACCTTTCTGGGCCTTAATTTGTGTTCCAAAGATGAACGAAGGTCTTACAGGTGTGAAAAGACATGAGGGTGAGTAATTAATGACAGAATTTTCATTTTTGGGTGAACTAACCCTTTAAGTATGAACTGTGAATGTAATGTTTTCCGACACTTAATTGCATGTTAATTGCACTTAAATGAAAATGTATTTTAGTTTAAATTTATATTAAATGCAATTGGCTGAATTGAATTTTTTTAACCACTTAAGTACTGTGTAAGTGTACTTCTTTAAAGCACAACAGAAGATAAAACAATGATTTAAAATGTACTCTAAAGTAAAACTTTTAATTTGACATTATTATGAAATACACTTTTATTTAAGTCTTCGTAAGTATGTTTAGAAACGGTAATGAAAGTGTACTCTCTTTAAGTACGCTTAAGTTTACTTTCATTAATATTATATTATCTGCAAGAACAGTTTGTCAAAAAAGGATTTGAAGTACACTAGAAGTGTTCATTCAGTACAATTTAAGCACACTTCTTTTTCACAAGGGTATATTGTGTAAGGCTGTTTAGCAACTCCTGACAGCTATGAGAGCTGCTAAATTGATATTTCATGTTCTTTTCTTATGCACCTCCATAGAGAGGATCATATTCCAGAGTTCCCAGCTAACAATGAGCACTTTGAGGAAGATCTGAGGTAATACAGTAGAATTTGTAGAAGTATTTATGTAGGTAGAATATAGAGGAGTAGAGTAGACTGTAGTCATGGGGCTTATTGTTGTGTTGGTATGAAATGTGCTCACTTGTTTTCTTTGCAGCAGATTCCAGAAGCTTTTATTTGTTTGTTTGTTTCTTTAACGTTCGCCTACCTGAACATGTCAGTTTGTTGTCACTTATTTTTGGTTGTTTCAGTTTAGTGTTTCTTTATGAGTTTCTGTTTATGCTGATGACCCTGAGCAGCCAATATTGAAACTCAAAGCCACTTTTGTTTAGTTGTTTTTTGCTAATTATTAGCCAACCAACATTATTTCACAGGAACCACCTAACGAGCTGTGATTATAGAGCATTTGATGCCCTATGATCTCATGATGCACTGGGACTCAGCTGAGCGTGGCTTTTTGACTAAAATTCTGCAGGTATAGCCGCAGCATGGTGGACAGACATGACCATTACAGGTCCAGGTCAGCTGACCAGCGGCCTATGATGGATCGACCGGTCTACACCCGCTCCCGCTCGTCCGAGCGGCCCGACTCCGGCTACATGAGATCCATGCCATCCTTACCGTCAGGGAGATCCGCCCCTCCCTCTCCTGCCTTAACGAGGTGACCCAGACCCATCACAACAAGCACTAAAGCCCTAAACGAAACCATGCCTTCTGCTTCCTGTCACCTGGAATGCCTCTCTCCACTTCCTCTTATTTTAACCCTGTTGTAACGATGCTGTTTTTGATTTGTCTTCATTTATTGAGTAGAGAGTAGTGATGATGGTTGCTACTAACGTCTTTTCATTTGAATTATAGACACACCTGTTATATCCTCTTGAGATATAATGGTGTGTACCTGGCATCGTACGGTTTACTTTCTTATTCTTTTTTTAATTATTATTCTTTTTTTGTTTACTAACATTATTTATTTGTGGTTTAACAGTTTATGCTTTGAGTTATGGGCTGTTTTGAGTGCCGTGTCCTCATGCATTTAGGCCTTTTCACTTTCCTTGCAGCTTTAGCAGCCACAAGCACCTCTCCTGATGCTGATTCCATCACACCTTTTGAGACACCATAAAACCTTTTGACTTACGATTTGCCCGGCACGTCATAAGTCACAAGGAAATCACATAAATGCTCAGATTTACGCATGAACTTTCACTGATGCAAGAGCCGCAGTAGCTCTTGAATGTGCCACACTTTACTTTGAGATGTGAGGCACATGTACAATCATGGGAAAGCTGATGTGACATTAAGCTCAAAAGGTGCTTTAAAGATCATTGTGTTTATTGTGGGGTTGATGTGCATTTTACACGTATATATTTGTTTACGTGGCTAAAATGCACATGACTGTGACATATTTACTAAATGCATGCTCTTATATGATCAAATATGTGAAATTAGTTTGATGGTTATTATTTTTCTGTAGTGTTACACAAAAGAACATGTGCCAAGAACTTGTTGGGTCATATTTTACCCCGAAATTAGAAGATACAAATAAGAAAGAATTTTATAAAAAGAAAATTAAGCCTGTTTTATAT
>RJVU01057109.1:2358326-2373687 GCA_003731715.1 Anabarilius grahami | reverse complement strand
AGAGAGAAAAGAACTGTTTTCACAACTTTTCGACTGAAGACAGTTCTTTTAAATTTTACTAATTTGAATATATGTTATTTTTGATCAAAATAAAGGCAGCCTTGCTGAGCATAAGAGACTTTTCATGTTTATTGTCTGTCTTTTTAAAATTTTGGTGCATTATTACATTTCATATCCATGTCCACCCAAACATCCTTTTGTTAATTTTCTTATGGTTTTTTGTTTTGTTTTGTTTTTGTCCACAACTCCGTCTCTGCCAATCATGATGTCTCCATTGTCATCATCAACAAAGCTCATATGTGGATGGAGCCTCCTGTCCCGGGCCCTCCCACCGCACATGTCCCCGTACCTCCTCATGTCCACGCTCCTCCCCCTCCTGCACATGCCCATCCGCCGCCTTCAGTTGCCACTCCCCCACCTGTACACGCCCCTCCTCCTCCAACACATGCCCCTCCCTCTCCAGCCAGTGCCCCTCCTCCTCCAACACATGCCCCTCCCCCTCCAGCCACTGCCTCATCATCAGCCCCACCTCTTGTCCAACAGGCATCTGTGCCAGGTGTGTGAATGCAAGAGTACTTCTTACTACATACTACACAATATACACCAGGGATGCAAAACTTAGGGTGCATCTCAATCAGCTCCCTAGTTCAGTAGTAAGGGCACTGATCATGGAGTCGGCCATTTAAAAGTCTGTCTCAATCACAAAATCCTACCAGTGCGCTGAAAGGTCTTGCACCCCTGGTATACACTGTATACTTCCTGTGATCATTTAAAATAGTATGTCAAACAGGATGCAGTATGCAATCATAAACATTACTAGATACTGCATTCTGCCCAAATAGTAAGAGTAGTATGCTGTTCTAAACATAGACTGAGTGCCTGTTTCTTTAGATTATTTATTTCGTTTTCAGCACTGTTTTCTTTTTCTTTAAAAAAAAAAAAAAAANAAAAAAAAAAAAAAAAAATAGTGCTCACAAATTTTTATAAGCACGAGTGTGTATATGTGTGTGTGTTTTAGCATGGTTAGACTGTACCTGTGTGGTTGTGGACAATACTGATTATTTAAGCTCAACTTCTGTTTATGTGTGTGCCATTTCCGACACAAGAATCCCAGGAAAAGCCTGTAGCTCCCCCACCTGTCAATGGGAGGAAAGGCAAGTGTGTGTGAGCGTGTGAATCTCTCTGTGATGTTTTACAGTGTGTTTGTGTTGCAGAGATGTAGAAAAAGTAGATGTTTAAGTAGATACATTTGCAGTACTTGACGTTTGTACGGCTATACTGCCTATTTGTGTTATGATTGTGTTGGTGATGTTATTAAGAAACCATGTTATTGAAAATCTTTAGAAATTCTGGTTTTACACTGAGCTGAGCTATTTTTCTAGTTTTAATGGAATAGTTGTTATTTTGTTAGGAATAATTGGTTATATTTTTGAAGCCACTACACGTGTGCAAACCAAGTACCTTCATTCACCTGTAGATGGCTCAATGACACTCCTTTTTTAAATTTAGATGTCAAAAAATCAACTTTTTGACTTTCATACATTTTTTTTTAAGATTTTCAAATTAAAATTAATGTTAAAAAGTGATTTAAAAAAAACAAAATAATATTAAATTAGTATTTTATTGCAAATTTTCCCTGTTTTTAATAATTACAAATGATAATAAGGATTTTTTTTTTTTTTGGTTTATGAAGGGAAATAAATCACTGGATTTTTTTTTTTTTTTTTAACTATGAGGGTCAACTGCGTATAATTGTAAATTAAACATGCTAAATATGCCTTATATTCTACACTCTACTGGCCTGAAGTATGCACATCTAATTAACTAGGACCATTGACTGTTTCTCCTTGTCTTGTAACTTCAGAGGTGACATGGGAGGACCAGCAGAAGAAAGCTCCTGGTATGCCACAACCTGTGGTCTTTATCGGCCTTTAGTAGAATAGATCAACCCTATATTGCGCTTCCAATGGAACTAGATTGCAGCCCTTCTTCTGCTGTGTAGCTCTCCGCTTTTGCTGCTCTTATTGCTGCCATGTTATTTGTTAAGACTGAACTTTTTGTAGATACAGCTCTATACAGCATGATTTCTAAAATACACAAAAATTTAGTGTTGCCTTTTGGTATATTTGAGCATCAAACAGGTAATATACCGGTATGGTGTGTTTGCATGCTGGGAAGCGCTGAGAAGTCCGATTCATTTTAAAGGGAATCAATTCATTCAGATGATTCTGTAAACCAATTAAAAAATGATTCCCAAATAGTATTATCACCGTTTTTATTCAGTTATATAGATTTTCAAATGTTGCGTTGCAGAGACATGCACAGGGGGGTGGCTATGGGGCCCCTATAGCAGACAGAGTGCTGTATATGAGCGGAGGGGATTTCAATCTGTGCTAAATGCATTCTGTAATGACTCTGCTGCTCCAGATCCACTCCGGGGATTCCATTTCTCGCTAGCACCACAACCGCGCTCCAAGTTCCCTAGAGGGGTAGCAGACTAGAGGAGACCCATGCTTCATAATTAATCTTATATTAACTCGATCATGATTTCTGCTTTTCACGGTTAATTAAATGTCTGCGGTATTGGTGTGCTAGCAAGCAATGAATACTGATAAATATATTGGTGTTTATTCTCATTATGGGCTGCGAATGATACATCGACAAAAGCTTTTTAAGCCTCATTAATGCTTGATTTGTCCGCAATCTTGCGAGGGTGATTTTTGCCACTGAACTGAGCAGACAACATGTTGCAACAAGAAAATGCACAATAAACTTATTTATCAACATGATCTTTTGCAATACCTTTATAAAGAAGCACAAAATATTTAAAGGGGTAGTTCAACCAAAAATTAATTACTCACCCTCATGTTGTTCCAAACCTGTAAGACCTTCGTTCATCTTCGGAACACAAATTAAGATATTTTTGATGAAATCAAAAATTGAAGAGTCATGAAAGCTTTCTGACTCTTCAATAGACAGCAATATAATCACCACTTTTTAAGGTCCAGAAAGGTACTAAAGACATGGTTAAAATTGTCGACATGACTGCAGTGGTTCAACCTTAATTTTATGAAGCAACGAGAATACATTATGTGCGCAAAAACAAAACAAAAATAATGACTTTATTCAACAATATCTTCTCTTCTGTGTCATTCGTATGCGCTGTTTTCAGAATTTTAATTTTTGGGTGAACTAACCTTTTAAGTGAACTATTCACAAAGTGCTTGAAAAGGTCTATTGGAATTGATGTAGAATAAACACGCAATATAAACAGTACAATACAGCACAGCTGACTTAATCTGGCAGTTTATTCTGCAATTTTAGGTTTACACTCAAAATAAAAAAATCTGTCTGGTTTTAAGATTTACACATTTCAATTATATGAAAATTAAATTTTCCATCAAATTGAACAGAGTAATCTTTAAATTGTATGGCTGTGTCATGTTTCAGTGTGTCTATTAGTCTAGTAGTCGATTCCTAAGTGAAAAGATATAGAAATAAGAAGTAAGACCAGGGTCGGAAATTAACAGGAGCGTGGGGGGAAAATCCAAACAAAATGAATACAAATTACTCAAAACTCAAGATATGGGAGCAAAAATTCCCTTTTTTAAAAAGATATCACAAGCAAGAGAGCTGGTTTTCTCGAATAGCATATCAACATGATTGCAAATGTGATATTGATTTCATGCAACAGTTCAATTTTTAGTTCAGTTATTTTTTAGATTTTAGACATAATATTGTCAGTATGTTTTTGCTCTATTTCGCCAATAAAAATAGTTCTAAACAAACACAGCAGAACATGGTTCCCTTTTTCTTGGTTTGGGCAACTGATCCTAAAAATGTCTGTGCATGTCCCTGTTGTGTTGATTAGAGTTCACATCATCCGCTTCGGTTTTACTCAAGTCAAGTCACCTTTATTTATATACAGCACTTTATACAATACAGATTGTTTCAAAGCCTTTACAGGGATAAACAGGAAAATAATGATTCAATTATGAAAACAGAGTTCAATTCTGCTATAAAGCAGCTCTGTAGAAAACAGTGATTGCATAGAGTTAACTAATTTACAATAAAATGCTTTGTGAATTGATTTCCCTTATGAAAAAGAAGAGCACTTAAATTTATTGAATGTGTGCCCTTGTAGTGTACTTCAAATCTTAAAAGTAGGCTATATTAAAAAAAAAAAAACCTGTACTTGCAGATAAATATTAATGAAATAAATGGCCACTTAGGGTAAGTGTACACTTTTAAAAAGTGCTCTTTGTAATAATGTAAAATTAAACGTTTTACTTTAAAGTACATTTTAAATTATTTAGTTTTATTCTTTTGTCATGCTTTAAAGATGTATTACTTATTTTAATCTGCTGACTAACATACTAAGGCACGTATAAATTACTTGATTATAATTTTAAGTGTTGTGTAATTCAATATTGTATTCAAAGTTAATATATTTTAAATGTACTATATTGAAATTTCATCATTACAAATGTGTGAATAGAAATATATTTAAATATATGACATACAAGTACCAATCAAAATTACATTAAAGAATACTTTAGTTTAGCATAAAAAGTTTGTCAGTACATTTGATAGTACAGTTTAACCATATTTCAAAGGCAATAGAAGTATTTATGGAATTACAAATAAAGATGTACTTATTTCAAAGACAATAGAAAGTTTATATATATATATATCCTACTCTTGTGGGTCAAATAAACTGAATTTCAGATAATTGCATTTAATATAAATTTAAACTAAAATACATTATCATTTCATTGAAANATGCGCTGTTTTCAGAATTTTAATTTTTGGGTGAACTAACCTTTTAAGTGAACTATTCACAAAGTGCTTGAAAAGGTCTATTGGAATTGATGTAGAATAAACACGCAATATAAACAGTACAATACAGCACAGCTGACTTAATCTGGCAGTTTATTCTGCAATTTTAGGTTTACACTCAAAATAAAAAAATCTGTCTGGTTTTAAGATTTACACATTTCAATTATATTAAAATTAAATTTTCCATCAAATTGAACAGAGTAATCTTTAAATTGTATGGCTGTGTCATGTTTCAGTGTGTCTATTAGTCTAGTAGTCGATTCCTAAGTGAAAAGATATAGAAATAAGAAGTAAGACCAGGGTCGGAAATTAACAGGAGCGTGGGGGGAAAATCCAAACAAAATGAATACAAATTACTCAAAACTCAAGATATGGGAGCAAAAATTCCCTTTTTTAAAAAGATATCACAAGCAAGAGAGCTGGTTTTCTCGAATAGCATATCAACATGATTGCAAATGTGATATTGATTTCATGCAACAGTTCAATTTTTAGTTCAGTTATTTTTTAGATTTTAGACATAATATTGTCAGTATGTTTTTGCTCTATTTCGCCAATAAAAATAGTTCTAAACAAACACAGCAGAACATGGTTCCCTTTTTCTTGGTTTGGGCAACTGATCCTAAAAATGTCTGTGCATGTCCCTGTTGTGTTGATTAGAGTTCACATCATCCGCTTCGGTTTTACTCAAGTCAAGTCACCTTTATTTATATACAGCACTTTATACAATACAGATTGTTTCAAAGCCTTTACAGGGATAAACAGGAAAATAATGATTCAATTATGAAAACAGAGTTCAATTCTGCTATAAAGCAGCTCTGTAGAAAACAGTGATTGCATAGAGTTAACTAATTTACAATAAAATGCTTTGTGAATTGATTTCCCTTATGAAAAAGAAGAGCACTTAAATTTATTGAATGTGTGCCCTTGTAGTGTACTTCAAATCTTAAAAGTAGGCTATATTAAAAAAAAAAAAACCTGTACTTGCAGATAAATATTAATGAAATAAATGGCCACTTAGGGTAAGTGTACACTTTTAAAAAGTGCTCTTTGTAATAATGTAAAATTAAACGTTTTACTTTAAAGTACATTTTAAATGATTTATTTTTATTCTTTTGTCATGCTTTAAAGATGTATTACTTATTTTAATCTGCTGACTAACATACTAAGGCACGTATAAATTACTTGATTATAATTTTAAGTGTTGTGTAATTCAATATTGTATTCAAAGTTAATATATTTTAAATGTACTATATTGAAATTTCATCATTACAAATGTGTGAATAGAAATATATTTAAATATATGACATACAAGTACCAATCAAAATGACATTAAAGAATACTTTAGTTTAGCATAAAAAGTTTGTCAGTACATTTGATAGTACAGTTTAACCATATTTCAAAGGCAATAGAAGTATTTATGGAATTACAAATAAAGATGTACTTATTTCAAAGACAATAGAAAGTTTATATATATATATCCTACTCTTGTGGGTCAAATAAACTGAATTTCAGATAATTGCATTTAATATAAATTTTAATTAAAATACATTATCATTTCATTGAAATTAACATGCAAACTTAAGTATATTCTTTTTTTAAAAAAAAGCATATTTCTGTAATAACTTATAAGTACTCTTTTTACAAGAATGCTAAAGTGTATTCCTTTTTCACACTCGTTGACTGAATTATTAAAATCTCTAATTCAGAAGCACAGTTCATTCATGTTCCTGACATGTCTGCTGAAGATTTTTTGCAGTGCCTAAACTAAGCAGCAAACACACCAGTACCTGAGTTTCAGATATGATATGACGTAAGTTTGCAGGTTGAACAGAAAATGTTTATAGGCCTCGGTAGGCATAAACACTGCACTTATCTGTGTTGAAACCATTGTTTCCAACAGCACTCAGTTCAGCACTCACTCAGTTGATATTATAATAAATAGTAAAATATATTAGCATTATAACAGGTTTTATTTTACAGGGTTTACTATAAAGTAGGCTAGTACTGCATTCCATCTAGTGAAAATAATAAGGATTTAAGTGTGGAAAGAGTGATTATTAGTATCAGTAGCACAGTGTTTCTGTATTTCATAGTTCAGTCTGTCTCATCTGAACTGCTAATTGTTCTTTTTAGTCACTATGGCAACTTGAGGTAGAAGGAAGGTCACATTCATAGTCATTAACATGATTAAGTAATTACCACAGTTTTATTGATGCTGAGACAAACAGTTCTCACTGATAAATTTAGAATCTGTCTGTAATTTCGACATTTTGATGATCCAAAAAACAGAAGAACAGAATAAACTACATTTAACAGTAATTTTATAGCACCTGTATCATAGGTTAGGGAAATTAAACTGGAGACTTGTGGGGTTTTGGAAAGGCCTGGCCTTTTTGGTGTTATTTTAGAGTTAGAAGATCTTTGATTGTGCTCAAATTAAACAATTAACATCAATAAAAGAAGAATTAAGATGATAAAACGTGAATCAATATTGCCATTGAGCTGTGTTAGATATTATTATAATATTATATAATTGTGTTGCATGTAGTATGTAGTGGGGAAAATAGGGCATAGATGGTGGCCTGTGTTTGTAGTGTGTGTTTGAGACATATGTTCCACGTTAACTTTGTTTTGTAGCTACACATCATCAGTACATTGTTTTGATGCTTTAAGGTTTTTCTGATGTGTTAGATTTCTCAGATCTTTTTTTTTTTTTTTTCTCAGCNCATGAGTGATGAGTTTCTGAATCTGAAATTCATCTAAAATCCTTTTGTGTGTGTGTGTGTGTGTTTCCATCATAACATTGTGTTTCATGTGTCTGTTTAAACTGTCTTGTTTTCCTCTCATTTTGTGTTTCATCCACACATCAGCAGTAGTGTCAGAGTCAACAGTGTCAGAGAATGGAGATGCAGGTATTATATATAGACTAACCCTAACATAAACCCCTTCAAAACAACTTTTGGTATGCGTGTGTGTGTATGTGTGTATTGTCTTTCTGATCAAATCAGTTAGACCAGCTTGCTTAACAAGCTAACTTTTAACCATACCAAGGAAGTCATGCAGGTTAAGTAAGGGTGTGTTCACACTTGGCAGGTTTTGTTCAGTTGAAACGAACTCTGGTGCGGTTCATTTGAGTAAGTATGAACGCTGCCATTTGAACCTTAGTGCGCTCAAAACAAGCGGACTGAGACTCTTGAAAAGATGGGTCAAATGAATTCTGGTGCGACTGAAATATGAATGCAACATGGACCAAAAACTTGTAAACGAATCAATGATGTCACAAGATGCGGTCCTAAAAAGGACAGAATGCTCAAGCATACCTGTTTTTCTCATCATAGTCGTGATGTTGTCCATCACAGTTCGGAACAGGCATCAGAACCGCATCTCCTCGATGCAGATCTTCGTTTGTGTGTGACGGAGTGATTCCTGATGCTGTTTTTTACTCCTTTACATATTTTATAACGTAAAATTTATTCACAATTTGTCAGCTCCATCATATACCATCATATTTACACACATACATCTAAAACAATGCTGTGTGCTGAGCTAAATACGCTAGCTCATTTAGCCCAGCACACAGCATTGTTTTGGATGTTTGGCAAGTTCCGTCGCAAAATATATGTCATAAAAGCTGTTTTTGGGTTCTGTCTTAAATGACATTGTGAACGGTAAGCGAACCAGGACTAAATGTATCAAATTCTTTTTTTCCAAACCAAACGAACCAAGAGAAACGAACAACAAGTGTGAACACACTCTTAGTTAAGCAGTGGAGACACCAGCATCACATTTTGAAAACCAGCATCCAAAATGATTCAGTCTTTTCAGTGGTTCACAGAATTAGGATATGATGTCTTATCTTTCAGACAGATTTGTTATATTTCATTGCATAAATGTTGAAATGGCAAAATATGTGGAATTCAGGAAATTATCTCTTTATGAGACCAAAATCAGCAGGCATCCGTGTTTAAATCAAGTCTCTTGCTGGTTGCTGAATGTTATTGAATATGTGATAAAAGCTCATGATTTTGCTTGTTCAATAAAGTGCAACAGTCGGGTTCCCGAAGCATAACTTATGGAGAGCCTTAATTTGAGTTACGAGGTTGTTAATCAATAGTATTTGCTTCTGTTGAAGCAGTTACCCTGCATTATTTAAACCTAGTTTTAAAATAATCATGTATAACAGCAGAATTCCACCAATCAGAGAGTGGAAACAAGCAAAACATGCCAAAAGATCTCTTTAGCTCCACCCACTCCCATGAAGTAATTGAGTCGATCTCCCTACACTCTTAAAATAAATATATATATGCATATTTGCCAATACACTTAACACATATTGTTTTTATATATAATCACATTTTATTAAATTAGTAGTTTTATATTTCTCCTTTTTTTTTTTTTTTTNTGCTGTTTGCAATGCTTCATGGGATTGTAGTTCTTTCCATCACTAAAGCCATTAAGTACAGTCTTGTACCTTTGTATTTTTGTCTGATTTTCAAATACTTCTATCTGGTTGTTTGGTTTATGGCTTATGAAGCTTTAATAAAGACTTTTTTTAAATCCCTATGGGAGAAATGAATGGAAAAAATACTTCCGGAACCAGCGCCGCTGAAAAAGGTGGTGGGGATTGTTGCACTTTTTTCCTTAGATAATCTCTGAACTTTTTATTTTATTTTATTTTTTATTTCATTTCATTTCATTATTTTTTAGTCCATTACTCTTTTACCAGCTCATATGTGTTAGCTTAGATCTTATCATAGCAAGTGTATAGCAGATACACAATACAGAAGTTACAAAAATACAGTAACTTTTTCTGCCAGAATTATTAATGACATCATCTCCTTCTCAAGCGTGTGNGGTGGCTAATTCATACGAATTTGTTAGATCTCGCTCGTTTTCGGACGATCTGTTTAAACCCCAGTGACGGATAAGCTTAGGGGTGGTCCTTCATAAGGAGTTTCTTTTAAAAATCGTACGTTTTTGTACAATTCAAATCGTACGAATTCATAAGAAATCGCCACCTCGTAAAAAAGTTACGTTTTCCCGCAAGATTGGGTTGATATAATCAACATTTTTAAATGAGTACTTTTAATTAGATTATGCTGTTTTCAATGCTTCATGGGATTGTAGTTCTTTCCATCACTAAAGCCATTAAGTACACAGTCTTGTACCTTTGTATTTTTGTCTGATTTTCAAATACTTCTATCTGGTTGTTTGGTTTATGGCTTATGAAGCTTTAATAAAGACTTTTTTAAAATCCCTATTGGAGAAATGAATGGAAAAAATACTTCCGGAACCAACGCCGCTGAAAAAGGTGGTGGGCACTGTTGCACTTTTTTTCATTTCATTTCATTTCATTTCATTTCATTTCATTTCATTTCATTTCTTTCATTTCATTTCATTTCATTTCATTTCATTTCATTTCATTTCATTTCATTTCATTTCATTTCATTTCATTTCATTTCATTTCATTTCATTTCATTATTTTTTAGTCCATTACTCTTTTACCAGCTCATGTGTTAGCTTTGATCTTATCATAAGCAAGTGTATAGCAGATACACAATACAGAAGTTACAAAAATACAGTAACTTTTTCTGCCAGAATTATTAATGACATCATCTCCTTCTCAAGCGTGTGTAACTTACGTTCTTAAAACCATTTCATGGGGTCTTTAAATGACTGGTCAAATAAACTTTCATTCAGTTTTTTTAATGGCATTGTGTTCTCTTTCACATTTCTGTTTATTTGGGTTGGACTGGATCAGCTACAATGTCCTACTGTTGAAAATTGCTGTCCTTATAACTTCTGTTGTCTGATGTGTGTCGCTTTGGAGATTGTTGGATGTGTATTTGTATTAACAAGCAACATTTAATAATTCACATACAGTACTGTGCTTCTGTTTGATGGGTTTTAATACATCTAACTTTCTTTGTCTCTACACACAGGCACTTTGAAGGATCCATCAAGGGTATGTTTCTTTCTGTCATTGTTTGAGTTCACTTTTAATATTTTTCTGTCATTCTACAGTAAAGCAATTGTAGTATCCTCAATATTTGGGAAGAGAGGAGGAGCTGTTTGTATGAAGCTTTTCTTCATGTTGACTTCATGAAGTCTTAGCCAGTGTATCATTTCCTGCCTAGTTCCCCTAGGTGATATTTTAAGCATTTACAAACATGTCCGATGCCAGACGTTTGGTCTTTGTCACCGGTGGACTGAGAATAGTTTGCAGTAAGGAATGTTCTCTACAGTTGTTATAAAATTCATTTCCACCCTTACACTGTGTCCCAACCAGATACAATGAAATGTTTCTCTGTCAATTTTCAAAGCAAAGTGAAAATTACTGCTACACTGGGCCCAAAATTGTTGCAATTCGTGCTACAGTTTTTAATCACCTGGTGATTTTTAGTAGATGTGTGAAGTCAGTTCTTCTCAATATCACACAGGTGTCCTAACAAAGTAGAGAATCACATTAACTATAGTCATCATCCAATAACATTTGACTGCGAGTTAATTTTTTGTACTTTGTTTAATTTTAAACAGTAAATCTATTGTTTCATAGTCTGTAATTTACAGCCCAAGATACTGTACACTATCGTTTCAAAGACTGGGGTCAGTAAGATTAGGAAAATAAAATAATTAATGAATGTTTTTATTCATTAAGGATGCATTTAATTGATCAAAATTGACAGTAAAGACATTTAGAATATTACAAAATATTTATATTTCAAATAAATGCTGTTCTTTAAATCTTCACGTTTTCCACAAAAATATTAAGCAGCACAACTGTTGTCAACACTAAACATTAAAAAAATATGTGAAATCAACATTTTGTTTAATTACATTTTACTAAATGTTTATTTTGTTACTAATGTAAATACGACATTCAGTATTTTTACATTTTAAATCTTAAGTATGCAAGTAGTTTTTGTGGCCACATCAAGTAAAATGAGTTTTAGACCAATGAGATTTGCAGTGGGCGGAGCTTCTCGGTGCAACACGACAAATATTTAACTTAAGCGTCCAACAAAATGTCTAATTGCAGTGTTTTTGTTGCAGTTAGTGAGAGCAAAAACTCTCAGATTAACATTTAAGATTTACTGTTTGGTGCTTTATCATGTTGTGCCTGGTTAGGACACAATATACAGGCCCTGACATAGACATTATATTAAGTACTGACAAGCTGTTCCTCATGGTTACATAAAGTGTCAAGTATCTGTCAAACCCATGTTCCTGATATGCTATATACCATCATATACCATCAGGACTCACGTTGAGTTTATTATAAGAAAAGATGAGCACTGAGAATCCTGTAGTTATATAACACGTCTCTTTTATTTGATCTCCTTCCTGTCTCCAACCGAGGCGTGTGTGCGCTGTTTACCATAATTCTTGCATATGTTACTAAACTTACCAGCAGTGCTTCACTTGGTAATCTATTCTGTTTTGATTAATGATAGAAGTTAAATATAACCTGTTTTTTTTATTATTATCATTTTTATTATAGTTTTTTGTCAGGTGAGATCTGTGTGTGTTCTGGAATATGATATCCTTTGTGACTTCTAAACATTTTAGTTATTGGTTCTCTTTAAAAAACCTAGTAAGCTGCCTATCTAGACAGCATTTAATGCACTTTCTACTGTAAATAAGGAAAGTCAAACCACTTAGACCATAATCTAACCCAGAATAATGCAGTTCCAGAATGCACTGCAAGTTCATGAAAAAAAAGAAAAGAAAGTAAGATGGTATTGAGATCTTCTGACCAGAAATGATGATATATGGGTTTGTTCCAGCCATCCGTTCGCATTATTTCAACTTGTTTTTAAAATAATCACATTTAACAGTGAAATTCATGGTGAAAAACATTACCCATGATGCTATACATTCCACCAATCAGAGAGTCGGAGGGAGAAAATCGTGCCAACAGAGCTCCCCTACAACTCTGAAAATACTTAAAGGGGTCATGAATTAAGAAATCAACTTTTCCATGAGCTTTTGATATATAAGAGGTCCTCGTACTATAAGAATATCGTAACACTTTAGTATAGGGAACATGTATTCACTATTAACTATGACTTTTCCCTCAATAAACTCCTAATTTACTGCTTATTAATAGTTAGTAAGGTACTTGTTAAATTTAGGGATTGGGTAGGATTAAGAATGTAGAATAAGGTCATGCAGAATAAAGCATTAATATGTGCTTAATAATTACTAATAAACAGCCAATATTATTGTAATATGCATGCTAATAATTAGCTAGTTAAAAGACCCTTAAATAAAGTGTTACCAGAATATCCTGTAAGTTTCAGAACTGAAAAGATCCTTGTTAGTCCAATAAAAGCTTTTATTGACACCAGGCCGAGATTACGACTGATCCTGAAATGTGCTTGTTATAGATAGGTGAAATGCCGCCTCCACTGAAGAAATCAACGCCTACGTTTGTTAGCCCCGCCCACTGGCGAGATGAGGAGGAGCAATACAACAGGACAAAAATAACTTTACATTTCAAAGGATCCTTATGCTAGGAATATGGTTATTTATTTTCAACAATGTGAATGTTTGAGTTGAGCTTTATTTATTAGTATTCGTTATTTCACTTTGGATTCTTTGGTAAATCAATCGCATTTCGGCGCAGGCTTTGCAAACAGACTTTTACGATATGGACTCGACAGTAATGCAACAATATGTAAGTAACTGTGTTAATTCTAATGCCTGATCTGATATGTAGCCAAATGATTCATGTACAGTCGGATGTTTTTTGTCTATGTGTCAGTAAATCAAACAAGCGACTAAACGGTCAACTTCACGTTGTTTCTCATAGTAGGATGAAAATAATCTGTTGTTTAAAGGGTGATTAAATTATATAAAGAAAGCGATCAAAGAACACTCCCTTTGCAGTCGCTGGAGCTGTCAATCAAACAGCGTGAGTTTATCAGTGACTCTCGCCCAAACTCCTTTTATTTCAAAATTATGACACTTTTTGATGTAAAAAGCATACTAACATTATAAGTGCACCCCAGGAAACATTATAAAACAATAAAACAACGCAGTTCATTACCCCTTTAAATATTTGTGTATATGTGCAAATTTTGCAATGTACTTAAAATATAGTGTTTCTATAGATATAATGAACAACTTTAAATAAACAATTTTAGATTTCACCATTGTTTTTATTTCGATCGTTATTAGCAATGCTTCATAGGGTTGTAGATCAATCTTCTCTCCACTAAAGCCGTTAAGTATACGGTCTTCTACCTTTGTCTTTTTGTCAGATTTTTTTGCTTCAAATAAACATTTGTAATGATTCACCTCATAGCTGATTGGTTTGATTTATGGCTTATATTGCTCTAACAAAGACTTTTTTAAATTAATGGAAAAATAGTTCCGGAACCAATGCAGCTAAAAAAGTGGGCGGGCATTGTTGCACTCTATTGGAATCAATTGTGGGAGTTTGAGATTTATGTAGTTTCTATTTAGAAGTCAGTTTGTGCAACATTATTTTAATGTAATAATCAGCATTGTTTTTTTTGTTTTTTTTCTCTCAGCATGGGATGGACAGTCTCTCCATGAGGTCATCGGACAGTGATGTAAGCGACGTGTCCGCTATGTCGAGTGCATCTCGGCTTAGCAGCACGAGCTACATGTCTGTCCAATCAGAAAGGGTGCGAGCGAGCCGCAGGATCAGGTAGGCACACAATATGACCTGTGATACCTTTGGATGTATTTTCAGCCATGGACAAACCCTCTGGTCACACTTACTGTGCTTCTGGTGAGTTCAGGTTTGGCTCTGTCTGCTTGCGAATGAACCAAACCTCTGAACTTTCCGAGAGTGTGTTTACCAATGGCTGAGATGACATCACATGTTTTTGAAAAGACTTATATAGGTGACTCTAATGTAGAAATGTCCAGCTCATATTTCACCTCAAAATCAAATGGGAAACAAATATTTTGCATATTTTACATAATGTTTTTAAACATATCAATTCTCATTACTGTAATGCAATACATTTTATGTAATTACATAACATTGTTTTATTTCATATTACAGAATTTGAGGAGACTTTTTCACACAACACTGAGAATTTTGAGTAGAAAAGCTTACTTTTCATAAATGTTGCAATATAAAGTGTATTATTGAAATATGAATTGGACATGTTTTTGTAATTGACAGTATTTTCATAAGATTAACCCATTAACAGAAGGATCTCAAAGCATATGACAGCATCATTCTGTGGCCTATATTGTCACAGAATTAAAAGAGTTAATTTATTTTCACACTTTCATTCTGTTATTTTGTTCAAGGTTTCTTTTATTTTCATAATCTGCATGTCTGCCAAGCTAATGGCTGTCTGTTCTGTGTCTTTTCTGTCCTGCATGCTTCCTTTCATGGTGTCACGTCTTGGTTTATGTGTTTGTGTGTCTGTCTGACTGTCCATGTGCGCGTCTGTCCGTGTGTGTGAATGTCAGCCGTGCGGAGGCCCTTCAGAGTCAGGGAGAGGAGGGCGCTGTTGTTGTGGAAGAGCAGGTG
>RJVU01057109.1:2334952-2358259 GCA_003731715.1 Anabarilius grahami | reverse complement strand
ATCAGAGGAGGAGGAAGAAGAGGAGGAACCTCAGAGGTTAGAAGCATAGTGTCTCATAAACCTAGCTAATTTCCTCTAACTAGTGTCCTTTAGCTGATGTCTTCCAACTTAGTGTTCTCCAGCTAGTGTCCTCAGCTAATGTTCTCTCCAGTCTGATAATGCCCCTAAATATTTGATGTATTCTGATGTAAACTAGAATTTAGGAAATCTAGGAAATAGATTTACACAGTGTTGTGCAAGTGTGTGTTCTCGTGTGCATATTAAGTTGTTAGTACACTGAAAAAAAATCATACTTGGAATTTAAAAAATACTGTAATTTGTTCAAACATAAAATTTAGATTTAATATTAATCAAAAATAAGACCATACTTAATATATTTTCTTTAGACATAAGCCAAAATGTTACTTTATGTAACAAATGTAGTCAAAATAATAAAGCCAAAATGATTTTTACTTTTTTTTATAGTTAAATTTGCTATAATATGAAAATAGAATTTTCACTTCAGATAAAATTAAAACATTTTGTTAGTCAGAGTTTAATTTAGTTTATAAAATGTAAATAAAGACAACTTTGATTCATTATTGTGATGTCTTTTTAAAATATGCATAATATTTGTTGGTACTAATGTAATGTACTAAAAAAAAACTGAAATAAAATAAGAATTTATAAATAAATAAACAAACAAAATTGTTTCTTCTAGCTTTTTCTGCGGGAAGTGTTATTTGCTTTTAGACAAACCGAACAAAAACTAAAATCTAAACTTTGATTAGACCAACATAAAAATGCACTTTAAAGGTGCCCTAGAATCAAAAATTTAATTTACCTCGGCATAGTTGAATAACAAGAGTTCATTACGTGGAAATGACATACAGTGAGTCTCAAACACCATTGTTTCCTCCTTCTTGTGTAAGTCTCATTTGTTTAAAAGACCTCCGAAAAACAGGCTAATCTCAACATAACACCGACTGTTACGTAACAGTCGAGATCATTAATATATACGCCCCCAATATTTGCATATGCCAGCCCATGTTCAAGGCATTAGACAAGGGCAGGCAGTATTAACGTCTGGATCTGTGCACAGCAGAATCATCAGACTAGATAAGCAAGCAAGGACAATAGCGAAAAATGGCAGATGGAGCAATAATAACTGACATGATCCATGATAACATGATATTTTTAGTGATATTTGTAAATTGTCTACCTAAATGTTTCGATAGCATGTTGCTAATGTACTGTTAAATGTGGTTAAAGTTACTATCGTTTCTTACTGTATTCACGGAGACAAGAGCCGTCGCTATTTTCATTTTTAAACACTTGCAGTCTGTAACACATCTTCATTCTTTATAAATCTCTCCAACAGTGTAGCATTAGCCCGTTAGCCACGGAGCATAGCTTCAAACTCATTCAGAATCAAATGTAATGCATCCAAATAAATACTATACTCACATGATCCGAAGCATGCATGCAGTATGCATGACGAACATTTTGTAAAGATCCATTTGAGGGTTATATTAGCTGTGTGAACTTTGTTTATGCACTGTATTATAGTCGAGAGCTCGGGGGGGGCAGGGAGCGCAAGATTTAAAGGCGCCGCAGCCTGAATCGGTGCACACTTAATGATGCCCCAAAATAGGCAGTTAAAAAAATTAATAAAAAAACATCTATGGGGTATTTTGAGCTGAAACTTCACAGACACATTCAGGGGACACCTTAGACTTATATTACATCTTGTGAAAGAACGTTCTAGGGCACCTTTAAATAAATGACACAGTCGTTTAACTTTTTTCAGTGCATGTCTCTTGTTATTCAATCCTGTGTTTGGTAGTTCTGGATGACACCTCTCTCCATTACCCTGTAATTCGTCATATTGTCCCAAAAGATTTTGAGTCTTACATAATATCACTGTCATCTTAGTAACCCTGGGGAGTGCTGCGTGAACAGCTGCCATCTCCGTTCCAATTAGAGCAAAAACAAGAAAAAAGCTCTCAAGTTCTCAAGCATTTCCAGCAATTTACACTTCAATAAGTTTTCAGTACCATTTGTGGGTCACTGACTGAATATAGATGAAGTGTTTGTGATAATTAAAACGCTACAGCAGATAAAATAGAATTTTAATGTTGTTAACTGAAATTTTCACCAATTAGCAACTGCAGTAGCATGACTTCTTACATAAACAGCATTCTGTGCTCTCATACAGATGATGAGTAGCTTAGACTGCATTTTTATTAGGTTACAGTCATTTTAGAGCAGCACTATCATTCTTCAAATTGTTTTATGGCTCTTTCTGTTTGACGGCACTGTATGGCAGTCATTGCGTTAATGAGGGGGGGTATCATTCACAGACTCAAATCCATTTGTCATAGCCAGACAAGGTCATTTCCTGTCTAAGTTATTGTGCATTCATACATACAGAATCATTAGGTCTGTTTCCATCACCCTGTTTTTTGTGAATTTGGAAGTATCGCATCAGAAATGAGCGATGGAAATGGTAAATTTCGGGGAAAAAATCCCTTAATTCACAAAAAAGTTTTTACGTTAGCTTGAGGTGGTTTTTGAGTTAATGCGAATAATGGGAGATGGAAACGCATTGCCGAATAAATTCTGATGCGAACATTAAACACACGTGACTAATCGGCTGTTTCCACTAATGGTGTTGTAACAGAAAACTTTATCTTTGATTCTGTTATGATGCATTCATTCTGGATGTACTGGCGCTCGTTGGATGTGTGTGCACATTGCATTTTTCCCTTAGGGCTTGCCGTAGATAGGGTCATGCGCACTTTTGTACTGGAGTGTCGCGGGTTTGTCCTCTCACATGTGTGTGATGCTTAATAAAGTCGAGAGTTCAGTCGGCTCTCGTTTATTATTTTCTTATTCATAAGTATTTTTAGGCGAACCCTTCACAAACGCTTGATAACCGTGTTTTATTATTTACTGTTGGTTACCAATACCACCGTCATCCGCTCGAACAACTTGATAGAAATGCACCTAATTCGCATTGGTCTTTTTTTCTTTTTTTTTGTGAACTTTGAAAAGATTCGCTTCACATTTGGATGGAAACCCAGCTATAGTTAGCCATTGTCCTCCTTTGTCATGTGAAGAGAGATGACTGAGTTCTTCTGTCCACTCACCATTTTCATTTGTTTTGACTGATAAGACAAGATGACACTTTAAACACTGCTTTCCTTCTACAGCTCATTTCACTATCATAGAGTATGATCCAATACTTCAGTTACTCAGTTCTAGTGAATGATACTATGAGCCTGTAGTACTTAATAGATATTGTCCGAAAGTTTAGGGTCAGTAACGTTTTTAAAATTTTTGAAATAAGTCTATTATGCTTATAATTTCATGATCCTTTAGAAATCATTCTAATATGCTGATTTGGAAACATTTTCATTATTATCTATGTTGAGATTTATTTATTTTTTTTGATAATTAGAAAGTCCAAAGAACAACATTTATTTGAAAAGTAAATTATAAATGTCTTTACTGTCACTTTTGATCAATTTTTATGCATCTTTGCTGAAAAAAATAAAAATCTTACTGACCCCAAATTTTTTGAACGGTATATATAAATATAAAATATCCTCAGTATGTATACAAACTTTAGACTGGTCATTTCATGAGACATCAACATTGGATTTATATAAAATAAAAGTACTTGATGCACTATGAAAACATAATGTAATTTTCAGAACTCAAAACCTGCTCCACAGTCCCAAATGCTGTAAAAATACAAATGTGATTGTCACATTCGTAAGCAGCAGAAGAACATAGAATTAAAGCAAAATTGCTGTCAAAACTTGTGCTTTTTCTGGCTGTGTGTAGCACCTACTGCTCTGCGGTTCCTTCTGAAGGAGTTTTTCAGTCTGATCATAACCGTTTGCATGTTTTCTTAAAAAAATACAAAAAACTTCTAAAAAAAAAAAATAACATCAAAATAACAACATTCAAATTTTTAAGTACAGTATCTCAAGAATAGAAGATAGTTTGTTGAGAATATTTTGAGATATTTTAATCAGTTAGCCAGTTATAGACAGATATAATAGGACCTGCTGAAACCTGTTGATATCAATATGCAATATCAAGTTCAAGTTAATTTATAAAGCACATTTAAAAACAACATATGTTGTATCAAAGTGCTGTACAATTTGGAAAATACAGTAAAAGAAAGAAAGAAACAAAAAAACAGAATTAAATAAAATTAGCAGAGTATAATAGAAAAACAGACTCATAGAAGTAAAACAAAGCATACAACTATAACACCTATACATCTCAGGCAACATAGGCTGAAGAGAAAAAATGAGTCTTCAACCTAGATTTGAATATGGCCAATGTGGAAGAAGACCTAACAAAAAATGCAAGTGCATTCCACACCCTGGGGGCCACAACTACAAACGGCCGGTCGCCCTTAGTTTTCAAGCTGGAACGAGGAACAGAGAGAAGTCACTGATTCAGTGAACGAAGAGACCTCGGTAGAGAATGTCAGGTTGTAGATGCATAGTAAAAAAATAAATAACATATACATTTGAGTCAGTGTTTATAGTGTTACAGTGTTTAATGTCAGATGATCCTGCCTCATAAAGACTTTAACATTCAGAGCAAAGACGAAGGTTGAAGACAGTTGCCATAGAAACAGCTTCATCCTCTTCTTCACAGCTGTAGTATTATTTTAACTCTGTGTCAATAGAACTGTCCTCATACTGTCTCCTGATAGTATTTTTATATGGTAGATACAAACCCAGAAAAAAAAGTTAACCTAAAACTTGCCATTCACAGAAAAACAAAGAGAAAGTAATCTCTCGTTTCTATTAGTAAGACGGGTCACTGGCACAGGATTCAATCTCATGTTAGTAGCCTAAAGCCATCTTCTCATGTCTTTCCAGCAGAGTGAGTCACTGTCTCATTATTTTCTCCTTGTTTGACTCAAGAGCTTGTCTCACGTCACCTAAATAGGTCATTATATAAGCTTTCCGCATAAATACTGGGTAAATACTTCATATTACAGTCTCTGTACATACCTGACCTTTCTACAAGATATGCTGGAGTAGATCTTTTCAATTAAATTAAATAATGCTAATCCTAATGCTGATTAATTGAATTAATTGTGTAGAGATTGACTTTACACTACAGCCATTTTTTATTCTTTACAGCAATCTCTCAAAGCACGTGAACTCAAAATAGACACAGCAGCACACAGTCTTAACATTTCATGACACCATTATGACTTCTTACAAAAAAAAGTCTGCAGAGATTTTGGTCACACTTTACAATAAGGTCCCATCAGTTAACATTAATGCAATAACATTACCTAACAATGTGCAATACATTTGTTACAGTATTTATTAATGTTTGTTAACGTCAGTTAATAAAAATACAACTGTTATTATACAACTGTGCATTAGTAAATGTTGAAATTAACATTAACTAAGATTAATAAAAGCATTAGAAGGAGTTTTCATTTTTTGTTCATATGAACTTGTGTAAGTAATCATTGATAAGAAATGGAACCTTATTGTACAGTCTTAACGAGATTTCAGTATTCACCCTGGTTCCCCTTTAACAAAAAATAGGAGTTTTCTATTGGTTTTGGATTATTGTAGAAAACCCACAAAAAAAAAAAGCATTTTTACACAGTTTGTTCGTAATGATAATCTTCACAAATGAACACAACTTTAAAGGGATAGTCCAAAAATGAAAATTATAAAGCCATCTTTATAATCCCATGATTTACTCACCCTCAAGCCAGGTGTATATGACTATCTTCTTTCTGATGAACACATTCGAAGATATATTTAAAAATGTCCTTAGTCCTCCAAGGTTTAAAATGGTTGTGAATGGGGGCCATGTTTTAAAACAAAAACAAAAAGCATCCATCCATAATCAAAGTAATCCATACGGCTCCAAAGGGTTAATAAAGGCCTTTTGAAGCGAAGGGATGCGTTTTTGTATGAAAAAATAGCTCTGGTGGACGACCGTACTCATACTGCGCAAGTCAACTTGGGCGTAAGAGCAACCTTTGACCCGACGTCAAAGAGGCGTCTAAGCTTATTCTACTCCTACATTCTGCGTCCTACATCGCGTCAGATGGTTACTCATTTGGCGCAAGTCGATTTGGCAATACAGTCATCCGCCGGAAACTTGTTATTTGCTAGTTAAAGCTAGTTAAAGTTTTAAATATGGATATTTTTCTTACAAAAAGGCCTTTATTAACCCTTTGGAGCCGTATGGATTGCTTTGATTATGGATGGATGCATTTTTTTTTTTTTAAACATGGCTTCCCATTCACAACCATTATAAACCTTAGAGGATATTTTTTTTAATATATCTCCGATTGCGTTCATCTGAAAGAAGGGATCATTTTCATTTTTGGGTGAACGAACCCTTTAATGAATAAAAATTGACAGAAGTAAAAAAGCTAAACATAGGCCATAAACAAACTACACCATGGTCAAATGATTTTAATAGCTATGTTTCCATCCAAAGTTGTGAATTTAACTTGTGCAAAATAAAACATTTGCAAATAAAGCAGCATTTCCATCCAGTGAGTCGAAGAGAACAAAATCGTCACTTCCTGATAAACTGGCACTAAATATCACTAAGTAAGAGAAGCCACTGCATATAATAATTTCTGTATATAACAAATTACTTGAGCCTCAGATCGCGCAGGCGAACACAAATAAAGTCTGTCATGTTATCTTTTGATTTAACCAAAAACCCATTCAAAAATCCCAATGACTTCAGTCTGATAAAACCGGAAGTGTTAAAATGAAACTTGATTCCGGGTTTTGGCCTACAAAAATACATCATCCCTGCAGCACTGTATAGCTGCTGGTCATGTTGTTGCTCCCAAGTAGATGTCATACCCTTTGGATGTTATACCAGTGTGACTGTCCTTCACCTTTGACCCTGCTGCTAAATCCTGTAGCTGAAGTCTGTCCCTTCCTCTCTCTTCCTGTCCCTGTCCTCCTCTCTTTCCCTCTTCCTGTATCACCTTTGCCTGACATCGCTGACAGTGAGTTTACATCTAAAATGAAACACAGGGCTCAGACGGCCACCCCTGGCTCCAACATCACCAAGAGTTCCAGTGTGGGTGGAGACATGTGCTCGCTGGGCAGGAACGACGATGAGGACGATGACAAGAAGAGGCGCTCCAGCTTTGGGGCGAAGATGGCCGCCATGGTTGGACTGGGGAAAAAGAGTCAAAGTACCTCGCAGTTGGACCCAGAGGGTGAGTGAACTGTGCTGGTATATTAACCCAACAGTATGACCAACTTTCAAACACTTTACACTTCTCACCCACGTGAAATGTATACATTTTTGTCCTCCATTTATTTACGATGAAAAAGGATGCGTGGTTGATACTATGTTTTGCTGCTGACCTAAATAACAGATAAAAAGAAGACCTTGTTTGGACGAGGTCTGTCACATGTCGATATTCAGACCACGGCGTTGCAGTTGCAATAGTGGCTTCATCATCATGGAGTGCAAGTCAATATTTCACTAAGTGCTTTGTGAGTGATGACCACAACACATGGCTCTAGAGGAAAAACCAGGATGAAACTCCATCAAGGACTGTCTTTATAGAACAGTCCTTGATGGACTGTTCTATAAAGAACAGTCCAACAGTCCAGAACGGTCATACTTGAGGTCCACACCCATGTCCTATGTGATTTAAGGATACACATTGATACTTGTTGATTTCACATTTTAGTGACGTTTTTAAAAAATTAAACATTATAGTAAATGTGTGCTTAATTCGCTTAATTCGCTTAATCATATATACATTATACTATACTCCGATACAAATGTATAGTATAATGCAATGTAAGTCGCTTTGGCTAAAAGCGTCTGCCAAATGCATAAATGTAAATGTAAATGTAATCAAATTTTAGTTTAAATTTAGATTTTGACTTCCAACGATTATGAAATCATGATAATCAAGATATATTGATTATTATGCCACGTCCCATTACAGTGGTATGCTTTCGCTTCTCCTTAAAAGCCCAAACTTAATGTAAAAATCAGTAAAATCATGTAACGTGACTTTTAAAACCGAGTTCACACTGTACGATATATAATAGTCCTTTACGATTGTTGCTTGTCAGATTGTACGAACATGATCCCCGCTATAAGCCATGTCACACTGTGGGATCTCAGTTGCCTTTAATTCGTTAAAATTCAAGATTTGTTAAAAACAGTCACACACAAGAAGACTCATCCAGAGTTTTACATCATCAATCCGTGACACGTTTGGTGATGGTGAGCTGCATTTACATGTGAGATTGAAATGTCTCCAGTGTTAATTTTGATCATGGCTTGTCTTGAAAAGACAAATAAAAAAAAAAAAACTTAAGATGTGTGTGTGGAGCGAGTGTTGGTTTGTTGTTGTCGCGCGAATTGCGTCATCAGGTTCTGTGCTTCTGTTGGTTTTTGATTTGACGGTTGTCATAGGAGAAGCCACACCAGGACTGTGCGTCAAAACTTTTGACACTGGCAGAATTTCATTGGAGGTAAAATTTGATCGCAGTGGTCACTAATCAGCTGTTGGTGAACATGTCAAACTAGCGATCAAAGACTACAGATTTTGACCTAGGATCAGAGGAATCTTTTAGGATTCGCAAAAATGGCCAAATTGTGGCAAAAAATCGTATAGTGTGCACCCAGCTTAAGACGGAGCAAAACACAGATAAGCAAAGTATACTTTGAGCTTCAGGTGCGTGTCTAAACAGTCAAATACACACAAAAATAAGTCAAAAGTTCCAGGCTTGGCAGATATTCAGGTACACACAATCGGTTATGTGAATGTAAAAAGTTGGGAGATAATAAGATGTGTATCAGTATATTGGATCCATGCATTATGTCTTAAAGGGCACCTATTATGCAAAATTCACTTTTACATGGTGTATGACCATAAATGTGTGTTGGCAGTGTGTGAGCAAAACCACCCTAGAATGAGAAAAATCCACCCAGTGTTTTTTTTACAATCTCAATCATTCATAAGCACTGTCTCAGAACGCCCTGTTCTAAGATTGCTCTCACTGTGACGTAGAATTGCGCTAAGCCCCACCCACGTGGTTTGATTGACAATCTGGTTTTGGCATAGACCCCGTCCTCGGTGATCTGTCAACCATCCTCCATTGTTTCAACGACAGCCGGTAATGTCTCCTAAGAAACATAAGTGTTCTGTTGTGGGATGTAATAATGAACATAGTAGTTTTCACTTACTTCCGACATCAGAGCCACTGAAAACGCAGTGAATGGATTTTATTTACGAAGGAAAGGCGCCACTCAAAATTCCAAGATACGTTTATGTTTGCGCAAATCATTTTTTGACTGACTCTTTTGAGAACGAGGGTCAATTCAAAGCAGGTCTTGCTTCAAAGTTAATCCTCAAGTGTGGATCGTTGCCTACTGTTCGCGATCCAACGTCACCTCCAGAAGAAGTAAGTGTATTTAATGTTTTTTGAGCAAATAGTCATTTCAGTCGATGTCAGGCAATTCAATAACAAATGCGTCTAAAGTTGTTGTCGTCGTCGTAGAATGTCTGTGTATATAATTTAAACCTTGTTTGTATAGTGTGTATCCACACGTATATATATATATATTTAAAGATATTGTATTAAAAACTGTGTATGTTTTCTGTAAAGACAGATTCCGGTTCAAACATGTACGGCTGAATGCCATACAAAACAGCGGGTCTGTTTATTGCCATAGGAATGCAAGTTACGCCCTCATCCAAAGGCAGGGCGGGGATATGCAGCTCATTTATATTTAAGGTGGTACACACCAAAACAGCTCTTTTTAAAACAGGCCCCAAAAATGACATTTTCAAATGGTTATAATAAATTAACTGTGGGGTATTTTGTGCTGAAACTTCACAAATACATTCTGGGGATACCCAAGACCAATATTACATCTTGTAAAAAGGGGCATAATAGGTGCCCTTTAAATTGACAGCCGAATAAGCTTGCTGTTTAATGATAAACTTACATTAATGTTAATCAAATAACAAAACAAGAAAATTACTCACCGCTCATACATTCTTGAAAATAAAGGTTATTTATTGCAATCTGTGGTTCCAACCTTCAACATCCATGGAATCTTTGCACAAAAGATTCTTTATAGTGGAAAATGGTTCCTTAAATTTTTTTTTTTTTAATTCTTCTTCACGATAAGAAAAAAAATGGTTCTTTAAAGAGAACTGTTCACTGAGAGGTTCTTTGGGGAGCCAAAAATGGTTCCTCTTTGGCATCACTGTGAAAACCTCCTTTTGGAACCATGTTTTTGTTTTTTTAAAGTGTAACTGTGGTCTTCCTGAATATATCCATGTAGAGGAAAGTCACTTTCAGTTTTTCTTTTGTAACAGCAACACGTGGTATTTTCCTATTGTTCCACACTGTTATGCAAGAGGTCCCTTTGAGCATACAGCTCAGCCATTCAGATCAATCAGGATCATTATTCCTGATCATCTCAATGGATGGAGATCCATTTGGACCATGCAGTGCTACTGGCACAAATTATTAATAAACTGAGCCTGAATAGGTCTGTGTTCATTCATTGTACAGCCCTGTGTAATGCAGGCTTAATCGGTGGCAGTAGAAATTCATGCAGAAGTCATGTGGTGCAACTACCATGGAGAAAAAAAACATAAAACAGGAAGTGATATAATATAGAAAGCACCTGCAGAGCCCCATGGTCAGTAAGTTTCCTTAAATATCAGATAATTTGACTTTTTTTATGACAAAGCAAGGTTAGTTAAGGTTGCAAAATGTCACATGGTGCGAGTCCCCAAAAACACAATGTTTGTAAATGAATAATTCATGATATGTTAATATGTTTAAAAAAATAACCATAAAAGAATCATAATTTACACACCTCTCATGTAGCTCCAAACCTGTATGACTTTCTGGAGATATTTTGATGAATGTTAGTAACCTGCAAATTAAAATACTGCTAAACACTAATAAAGTTTAAAAATAATAATAATAATATTCCTTTAACATCCTAAAATTACCTCCTCTTCTCTCTCTTTCTGAGAAAACACTTTTTCCATGGTGGAAGTCATGACCTAACGATTGGCCCATCTGAACACACAGCAGTATAGCAGTAATATGAGCTAGCCTTGAGGAAGTGCATGTCCCTCTCTACAGCTCACAGATACAATTCCGATGTCCTACTGGTTTAATCGTGCCTCACACCCCGCTCTGTCTCATAAAGACCTGCTGGGATGGGATGGATTAAATCGGATGCTCCACGTGGTTATACTGTGAAATCGTTAGTCTATGATCACACTGGTCAAAGCTTCTCTTTAGATAAAGCAGTTTTACAGCATTTTCCACATGCAAGGGTAAATTGCCCTCAGAGATGCCCTGTTGCTGTCTGTTGAGGAAAGACTCTTGGGTTTAAAAGAGCTTTACTGCTGGAGGCCCATCCTTCAGCACTTGCTTTGATTTGACTGGTGAGTTGACATAACTGATGCAAAAGGGCATTATTTCACTTGAGTTATCTCATCTGTGTTGGCAAGAACACAAGCATTTCTCTCGCTTTGTGTAAAGTATTTACAGTGGGATCACAGGCTCTTAAATGTGCTCTTGTAGTGTACTTAAAATCTTAAAGGATTAGTTCACTTTCAAATGAAAATTACCCCAAGCTTTACTCACCCTCAAGCTACCCTAGGTGTATATGACTTTCTTCTTTCTGATGAACACAATCTGAGTTATATTAATAAATATTCTGACGCATCTAAGCTTTATAATGGCAGTGAACGGGACCAATGAGTATGAAGCTCAAGAAACTGCATCCATCTATCATAAACGTACCGGTACATGGCTCCGGGGGGTTAAAGGCCCGCTGAAGTGTCTTGGAACGCGCAGCATTATTCAATGTTGCATTATCCAGAGCCGTTAAACTCAGTAAAACCTTTTAATACCTAACCATTTCTCCTCCTAATCTCCTCTATATCACTGTAAAATATAGCATTCTGTGCAGAATTTAAATGGCTCCGATACCTTTCGTGGTCTGAGCCGACGCGCGGATATGATCCACTCTGTGCTCTTGTGTCTCTGGACCGGAGCAATCTGTGCTCACGCTGCGGCGGTTCATGTGACACTAACGTGAAAACGGACTTAATTTGCGTTAATGGAAAGCATATTTACACTGTCTAAATCGTTCCCTATTCTCTACAGGGTTCCCACGCGCCTTGAAAGTACTTGGATTTCAGACACATGAATTCAAGGCCTGGAAAGTACTTGAAAACAAATATTGGTCCTTTAAAGTGCTTGAATTAAATTTGAAATAAATTTTGTAAAAATTTATTATAAGATGCCCCTCTTAGTCCTAGTATATTTGTTTTGGAAAATTATTTTACAATCAGTTTCCGAGTGTTTTCCATTGCGGTACTTTCCCTTGCTTGTTATTAGGCGGGGTTTGGACATTTTAGCTGTGACACTTGCTGTGTCCAAAATGAACATTCTTATAGGGATGTGCGATTTTGATCCTGGACGATTAAAATTGTCCACGATCTGCTTTTGAAGAAATGTTGTATCGTGCTATATCGCTTTCTGTCAGTTGCAGTCCTGGCGCCTCTGTCTCAAAATACTGTGTAGTACAAAAAGCGACATACATTCACATCACATGTTAACACAGCGGTAGAGTTATACTCACGGAACACTGCAGTTATTCACAATCACAAAAGTTTATTATTTGCATGCGTTTTAAAGCCTTGCCGGTTAAACATTTTATCTGCGTGCTCGTCTAACACACGCTTTTCTGAACCGAAGCGCGCACATTCTAAAACCTTGTCAAACACTGCATTTGCTGGACAAAGTTATCATTCGCATCTTATTCTGCTAATACTGTCAATACACACAAGGTTTACACCATCGGTTAAGCGTAAAGTTAAACAGTTGAGAGAAAATCGAATCCGTGTCAATATATTAAATGTACGCAAGAGCCTTAAAGGGACAGACAACAAATGCTGCGACATGTCCTTAAAGGGATAGTCCAACCAAAAATGAAAATTCTGTCACTTTAAAGTTGATCCAAACCTGTATTAATTTGTCTTGTGCTGAACACAAAAGAACGTATTTTGAAGAACGTGGGTAACCAAACATTTGCTAGTACCCACTGACATCCATAGTATTTTCTTTCCTACTATGCAACTCATTGGGGACCGGCTGTTTGGTTACCCACTTTCTTAAGAAAAAACTTGTATGTTCAACAGAAGAAATGTATTCGGGTTTTAAACAACTTATACAGTGAGTAAATAATGACAGAATTTCCTTTTTTTTTTTAAATACAGCAGCTTTAACAAGAAACTCATAAGAATTGTGATATATATAAATTGCAATTCTGATTTTTTTTGCGTGTTCCACTCCCGCCCGCGCCCGCAATGTTTGTGTCCACTCCCGCCCGCGCCCGCGGACTTTCTCTCAGAGCTTGTGAAAAATGTAGGCCTAAACAAATACTCAGACTAAATCCGTTCAAGTTAACATCCAGAATAACAGACTTTAAACATGATTGCGTTTAAATAAGATGAAGTAGCCGCAAAACCAAAGTACCACATGATAAAAACATTGGGTATTTTTTTTATTGGCATTATAAAACATTAACCGTTAAAACAAAACCACAACTAGCGGCACCTCAGTTTTTAAACGCAGGCTACTGCATACACACTCACCGAACAATTAAATAAACAAACAGTTTAACTGTTAACAGTTTAAGTAATAAGCCAAAGCACAATAAGAAATAACTTTAACTTATTAAATAAACACTTAGGACTTACAAAGTAGGCTAGATATACTTTAAACAAATTAAATACAAAACGAAATAAATAAAATAAATAGAATGCCTCAAATTCACAATAGCTTGCTTAACAGGCTATTGCAAAAAAGAAAATAAATAATACTAATAAATAAATAAAAATAACGTAGCCTACTTAACAAATTAATTTGATCACTGGGCATTGCATTGCTTACTCCATATTATGAAGGAAAAGTAGGCTATATTGCTGACTGACTGCGGTCCCAGACTTGTGCGTCTTTCTTCCTTGATCCGCCCACACACACACTGAATGCCCTCTCTGACGGCGCACTAGATGTGAAAATTCTCAAAATAAAACGCGTGTTCCAAGTGTCTGACTTGTCTTTTGTCAAGTAAACAGCCGCTTTAATTTTCTTCTCAACTTCATGTGTTGACTCCATTTCTATTACACGCCAAATCCCATCATTTCTGACCGCCCACTCCCGCCCGCAGCAAAGGTAAAACCGCCCGCTCCCGCGAGATTTGCGTTGGGTCCCACGGGAGCCCAAACCCAATGCAGCCCTCTACTTTACATGCTCATTTGTAGTTACTTACAGGGTAATAAAAAATAAATGTAAAAATCCCTTAAATGTGCAAAACTGTAATTTTTCTTGCAAAAAATTAACATATTGTTGCAACATTTGACCAAAAATCTACATTTGGTTAAAATCTCATGTAATAAATAATTAAATGCTATGCAGGATACCCTTGTAAGACCCCCCTACTCCCCATAAAACACTTTCTCATTGGATCTATGCAAATCCCAAAGGTGACCTATTTTGATCTCAAAAAGGTGAGTTCTCACCTAAAGGTGAGGAGTTTGCATCTATGATTTTTATAATATTCTCTCTATATTATAATGTTTTTACTCAAGTAATGATTCATAAAAAATGAAAACCAAAACTAGTATGGAATAATTGTTAACATTAGGGATAAGAAAGCTGCAAACAGTTTTAATATATTTCCAAAATTAATTTACGAATGATTCTGTTCCTCTTCCGGGTTAAAATGGATGCAAATGCAATAGGATGATTAAAATGTTAAGTACTGCAAGAGGTCTTTCATGACGCTCCATATGTAATGTGAATTTGATAGGTGCTTGATATAAAATAATCGGTGCTTGAAAAAGTCCTTGAAAGTCCTTGAATCTGGTGTTCATGAAAGAGTGGGAACCCTGTCTCTATATAGTGCACTATGTGCCATTCACCATGTAGAAACTAGTAAATGTGTGAACAAATGACCGATTTCAGCCGCAGCTTCAGTGTCTGTTGATAGTGTTGGAGGGGGCGGGACTTCAGATTCTAGAGAGCATTTGATTGGACAGAAGATTTGATGAGATGCTGAAGTGTGATGTGATGTCATGAAAATCCGTGATCCAGTTTAGCAGAAGTGAGAGACTGTAAGTTTTGAATGCTTATATCTCCTAAATGCGAATTTTGTCAATGTTTTGGAACACACCAGCTTATTCATAACATAAGGTTAACATATTCTTACTAAAAGGTAAAAAACTTAAGTTTTGATTTCAGGGGGACTTTAATAAAGGCCTTCTGAAGTGAAGCTTTTGTGTAAGGAATATATCCATATTTAACAAGTTATAAAGTAAAATACCGCCAAACCACCTTCCATATTCAACTACATACAATGAAAGTCAATAGTCACCAAAACTGTTTACCAAAATTCTTTAAAATATCTTATTTTGTGTCCAGGAAAACAACATAAATCCAGCTCTAAAAGTATAGCGTTTAAGACAGCTATACATGGTCTACTATATAATTTTTGTACATCCACCAAGATCCCCTAAAATAGGTTGAGGATATTTTTTGTGGTGCAATAGATGCAGTAATGAGTCACTCTCCCGCTGTAGAGATCGACATGTTTCCATACTTAACAGGCTCATTCTCACACCCAATGCTTGTTCCTCACGTATTTAAAGATCTTCTCCTTTCTATTTCCTGCCGGATCAGTCATATACAGCTAAAAATAAACCTCCTCATTCCTCTGATTTTCACACACAGTCTGGAGGAGGATACACTGGCTGTGTACGTCAGTATGGCATGATGTAAAATCCTGCTGTTCACAAGCATGTCTCTTGAGTGGCACCATGATGCATGTATATTAACCATAAAAATAACACTAAACCACAAAGAGTAGAAAAATTGTTTTGTAGTACATTCTGGATTTCATGTAATTGTACAACATCGTAACAACATAAATCCAGCTCTAAAAGTATAGTGTTTATAGCTGGATTTATGTTGTTACGATGACATGCACCAGTCACTTTGTATACTTTATTATTTAAATATAATAACTGCTCTTGAGCCCTTTTGTCACTTTAATCAGAATGAATAAGCCAATCTTTATCTGCACTGTTTGTTCACTGGTTTGCACTCTATCTGCCATGTGCCTTGCGCTGCTCTATTTAACTTTATTTATTTATTTTTATATATTTTTTTTATTATGTCTTTTTTTTACATCCCCTTATTGTATAGTTATATCTTATATTTTATATTGATCTAGATTCTTAAGCTCTACTATTAGTGTTATCTGTATGCACCGGGGGTCTGAGAGTAACGCAATTTCGATTCTCTGTATGTATGTACTGTACATGTGGTAGAATTGACAATAAAGCAGACTTTGACTTTGACTTTTAAAGTGCTTAATATTAGCTGTATGATTTGAAGCAACATTCATGGAAAAACATTTTAGCAAACAGCACTAATCATATTTTTCTGACCAGGCCATTTGCTTGTGTCATTCTGTCCAGTTTATCATTGATTGTTATCAGTGTGTTTGTTTTCAGGGGTTTCAAGGTCATTAGTTCAGTCAGGTAATGAGCACCTGTTGTTAATGGGTCATGCTGTTTTTCCTCAGAAAGATAACATGCTGTTCCTACGAGCTATTTACTTTTAAAGCTACATTACATTAAACCACCACTAGAAACAAAGTTACAAACCACTTTCCCAATGATTGGTGTTGTAGCAAATTTGTTGCTGTTTTTAATGTCATATTTGTGTTATTTTTTCTTGACAAATGAGTGGAGGTAAACAACCACACTGTTGGCTCTCTCTCGGTTAGCGCTAGTAAGTCCGATTCATTCTAGTGAATCAGTTTGTCTTAAACAGTCCTCTCTCATATGTAGTTTTTGGAAAGTCTGATAAATTTTGGTGGCGGCTGCAACCTGATTTCATGGAAAAACTTATCTATGGGAACATTTTTGCAAAATGCAAAATACATACCAATACGTACATATCACTGCAGTTTCCAACAGAAATGAACACTAGAAGCAGTACAACAGCAAGCACTTTTAATCGTTTTCATACACAGTTATGATTACAAGGTCAGATTATGGATTAATAAAGACTTGTTTTCACGTCTCCATGCACAATATTATGTTATGATCTCAAAACACTTTTTATGAAAGTGCATGATTTGTAAACAAATACATTTTGGACTTTGCATCGCTTAACCAGCTCCATATGTTTCACTTTTCTAACATAACAAGCTTGCTCGGTAGCTCAGCTGGTACAGAGTTGTACTTAGGATGCAGAAGACTTGGGTACGAATCCCGTGAAACAAGACTCACGATAAAGGAGTTCAAAGTTGAGAGATCAAAAATAAGATAAAATGGCATGACTACAAGTGCTTTTTATGTCACATTTGCTATCGGAAAGGTTTAGGTGTAGTGTTGGTGGTAGGTTATTTTAAAACGTAATGGAGCATTAAAGGGTTAGTTCACCCAAAAAAGAAAATTACCCCATGATTTACTCACCCTCAAGCCATATGTATATGACATTCTTCTTTCAGACGAATATAATCAGAGTTATATTAAATAATGTCCTGGGTAATCCATGCTTTATACTGGGAGTGGATGGTGCCCCAAATTCTAAAGACAGAAAAAATGCACTCATCCATTATAAAAGAAGTCCACACGGCTTCGGGAGGTTAATAAAGGCCTTCTGAAGCGAAGTGATGCGTTTGTGTAAGAAAAATATCCATATTTAAAACTTTATAAACTGTATTCTCTAACTTTCGCTAGCTGTCGCACGCTTGTTCACGAGAGTGGCGTTCCAGCTTGTGACGTAAGATGGATGCGCAGCGTGAGCTCCGGTGAGAATATGCTAGTCTCGCGAGAACTAAGTTGTGTAGAGCAAAGGAAATCCACGTGAAGAAGCTAATTATTTGAGCTATACTCGACATTTTATTAGTGTTAAAATGCTGATTTCTTGTGAATATCCTGGTTGCTTCAACAAAGCTAAAGTCTTGAGATTACGTGCGCCGATATCAAAGGGAGTTGCAGAGCGCTGTGCGTGACTGGCTGCTGCTTCAAAACTGGATTGTTTGTTTGTATGTTTTGCTGCAATGATCGGATTACTGCTTTGTTTTTCTATATCACCATCGGATTACTGTGCTTTTCGGATTACTCCAATTCTAACTGTTGGTGCTTTGGACTTGATTGTTGACTGCAATTTTTACTGCCTGCAAGTTTTGCCATCGGGCTGCTGCAAGCTCTCTTCCCTGTTGTGTCTTCCACCACTTTCGGCTCATCAGATGGGTGAATTACCACTCTGTCAGTTGCACGGTTTGTTTACTGCTTGCTATCTGGATGTGTTGTCTCCCTCTTAGCTTGCTGTTTTTGGTGATGTGACTTACGGGGTTTAGTTAACGTGGTTTTCGCTAGTGATTGGCATTTACTCCGACAATATAAACATGCCTCGGCCAACAGTTTTTCAGTTTGTTTTGCTGCTGCAACATCTTCCATCTCCCGGAGTTCCTGGTACTCCGGTTCAAACAAATATGACTGGGCAAAAAACAAAGTCTTCTCTTGGCTTATATCGAAATCCTCCATATTTTTCTTAACAAATCCTAGTTTGTACTTTTAATTCGTGACCGGTGTTTTGTTTTGCTCTCTCCTCTGCACTTCCGTGTTCGTCACCGGAGCTCACACTGCACATGTGTCCTACGTCATTAGCTGGGACGCCACTCTCTCGTGAACGCTCGTATGACAGTAAGCGGAAGCTAGAGATAACAGTTTATAAAGTTTGAAATATGGATATTTTTCTTACACAAACGCATCGCTTCGCTTCAAAAGGCCTATATTAACCCCTCGGCGCCGTGTGGATTTCTTTTATAATGGATGAGTGTATTTTTTCTGTCTTTAGAATTTGGGGCACCATCCACTCCCATTATAAAGCATGGATTAGCCTGGAAATTATTTAATATAACTCCGATTATATTGGTCTGAAAGAAGAATGTCATATACACCTAGAATGGCTTGAGGGTGAGTAAATCATGGGGTAATTTTCATTTTTGGGTGAACTATCCCTTTAAGCTTAGCACCAATCACTGGACATTTCAAATCAGAACTGCGATGATATGTAACGTATTCACGTTTATCTGTTTCTGAAAAAAACTGAACTTGCTTTTAGCCTTACTCAGTGGACATTTCACATTGAAACTCTCACAAAGCGTACATGGCTCTACGTATTTTCGCTTTGCACAAAAGTTCCCGCAGGTACGTTTTTTTTAATGAGCTTGGGCTGGGTAAATCAGTTTGTTCAGATGGTTCTGGTAAGTAAACATTGCAAAAAAAAAAAAAAAATCTTGTACCTTGACAATTAACAAAAGTATTTGAAACTCTACATCTGTACCGCTATACACCACAAAAATAGGGCACATCAATAGAGTTTGCCTTTAGCATTTTTATCAAATATTATGGTATTAAATTAAGTATACTTATCAACATCTCTCGACTCTTAAAAGGCAGCATAATTTTGCCTGTAATAAAACAATTTGTAGAGCTGAGCATGCCTATGGTATAATAGGTTATAATACAGCCCATAACCTAAAATAGCCTTAAAATGTTATCAAGGTAAGACGCTCACTAGGGTTTAGAGCTGATAAATGAAAAACAGGGCCATGAAAACTTTCCCAAAGCTCTTTGCTCAGTAGCAGAGCCTTTCTAAACAGTCTGTCACAGGCTGTTTTACAGGATTGTGTAAACCACTTGTGGAATAATGGACTTACATTTACAGTCCGTGTGGTCCAGGTGTTAATAACATGCTGACCGCACACTACATCTATCTGTTTCTGTGGAGAAAAGGTTAGGGGTCATAGGGTCAACACAAGTCAATATCTCAGCACATGATACGATGGTAAAGAGCCATTTCAACACCTGTTTGTTATTCTAGAGACTGTACTTAATGGATCATTAAAGCTCTCCTGAGTGTGTTACTCATTCTAAATGATTGAGATTGTGGAATATTCCATTCCTGTGTTACAAGAACGCCAGGAACATGATGTTTTTGACCTACATATTGTAGCACATGTACCTGTTACATCTTACATTTAAAGACATAAGGCCCTACAGGTGTGTTACATCAATGCAGTCTGAGACAGTGAATTAAACCAGTGTCATTTCTGTTTGTTACGGCACGCTGAGACCACACAGTGAGTCTTCTGACTGCACTATTGCATTATCAGTGTTTAATATAAACTGCACATTTATTAGACAGTGGTTTGCATTACAGATCTCAACCACCCAGTTATTTTTAGTGCTTACATGATATTTTAAGTTCGTTGGATTGTGTACTTAAAAAGAATGACACGAGAAACGTGCTGGGAATTGTCGTGTGCTCTGTCACTAAACTGTTTGTGTTACTGTCAGACATGTTGAGATTTGAGCGGTGATAGGAGTCACAACTGTATTCTTCAGACTTTAATAGGAAGGTTTGAGACGTTACTATTTTAAGCTGGTATGCAGCAGGGGTGATGATTTCAACATACCCACAATAAGATATTAATAGATCACAGAAGAGTAGATTTGATCTCACATTTAAGCTGGTCTTCATTAAGGTGCATGCAGTGTCTGTTTGCCTAAAAACCCATAAAGTATGGAATTGTCAGGTATTTGATTGTCTCATACAGTAACAAAATCAAGCTGCTAGTTTTCACTTTAATGATAAGGCTTACTGAGCAGAACATTGCAGTGTTTGCAATGCTTGTAACAGAAGGCTTGGAAATATGGGTGTGTGATATAACAATATTAGATTGTGAACGATTAAAATGTCTCCACGATCTACCTTCGAAGAGAGATTGCAGTATTGTGCTATAGTGAACAAACATTCTATCCCTGTTCCAACATACATTCACATCACATGTTTAGCAACGTAGTGCAGGGTTGGGCGTATAAAAGGGTAGACATGGTCAATCTCACTTGACACTGCAGCTTGTTTAATCTTTCAAAAGATTTTACTCACACACTGTTCTGACGTATGCTTTTCTGCAGGCACACACTTAAAGCAAACACACAGAAATCTGGCTGTTACAGCATGAGTACTGAACTAAGTTCTCTTTCACAGTCGGATGTGTCTAAATTGAAAATAAACAGCTGGGAGAAAATCGGATGGGTGTCAGTATATTGAATCTGTGCATTAGGTGACAGCAGACAAAAAGAAAATCACACACTGCTCTTGACTAAATAACTTCATAAGCATCAATGCATATTATATAATTATATAGGGGTGTAACAATACATCGATATAGATCGATACATCGATCTAATGTCTAACAATACGATGTATCGATGCAATGCGTAAAAAAAACAATATATGTGGGATATTTAAATATTTAATAGGCACCTTCGTTTTAACACTCTCCACATTTCACACATTTTCGTTTTAACTACCTTTCAGAACTTGTGAAAGACGCTCTGGACAGTAGATGGAACGAGCCAGTGCTGAATCTTCACGAAACATTATAATTTGCTCGTGTTTAAAGCCTTGCAAAAAGCAGCACGCACACATCTCAAACAGTGTCTGTTAGATCACAACAATGGAGAATAGAGCGCTATGAATCGTTCTTCACACACACAGTAACTGAAGTTTTAAATTTAAAAGAAAATGCTCAATAAACTGCTGCATAGGAGCGCTGTGCGCTGTGTTGCTTCAAGCGCATCATTCTGCACACGGGATGCGCATAAGTGCTTTGTGCCTCTATGTATTGGAGCCTTTATAATACTTTTGCACAATGAAAGAATATTAATAGCCTATCTTGTTCTGTCCTACCTATAATATGTTGTTGCTTCATTAAAAAGCTGTGCTATACATTTAAAAGAAATGTCTTTTAATTTTATAGTATATACTGTATATATATTAAAGGTACAATATGTAATATTTTTGCAGTAAAATATCCAAAAATCACTAGGCCAGTGTTATGTATTTTGTTCACTTGAGTACTTACAATATCCCAAATGTTTCCAACTATTTGTAAATTGTGAGAAAATTGCAATTTTAACCAAGGCTCCGGGACGTGTGAGGAGTCGCCTGTCAATTGCGTCATACCCGCGTTACCCTCTGTCTGCCTCGGTTTCCGGTTTTATTTTGTAGAAACCATGGAAACACCAAAGACGCTTTAAAATATTACACATTTTAATAGACAAGGGAACAACTGTTTTGATATATTTATAGACAGAAAACAAATTGTTGTTATATAGCTCAACACGTTTAGTCTTATTGTTTAAATCAATTTTCTTGATTTTTTGCGAGTACCATGCTTTACCATGCCTCAGAGAAAAACACTATTTTGTCAAGTAGCTAACATAGCATAATCAGATGAAGCTTTATTTTTATTAATAGTAATACAGAATTTTCTCCATCATATAATACGTTTTAAAATTAATTGCATGCCATTTATCAACACAAGCCATCCAGCATTTAATATGATATTCTAAAATCGATCTATCTTACTGCAGTGTGTCTCAAACAAATGTCTCACAGCAGCCGCCAAACGAACGCACAGAGTAACGTTATAACATAATTTTCAACACACTTAAATGTATCTAATAATATAGAGCTGTGTTACCTCATACCAAAGAGCTTATTCTTTGCTCATACTCATGACTGGAAAAGCGAAAGCAGTGCCGGCGACTGTGTCATAATAAAAGTTCCGCTGCTCGTGAGGCGTGTGTTGCACAATTGCTCCAGCGGCCTCGTTCAGCTCCCACAACACTCGGTCCTGCTCTGCTTCATACTACAATAACGTTAATAATCGCATCCATGAACATGATTTGTTCCCGAGTCCAATTCCTATTCTTTTGCACCGTCCGTTGAGATGGAGACCACATGTCCCAAGGTTCCTCTCTAAAACTTGGTGTCATCAAGCTATGCCTTTGTTTTGAATAGGCCTCTAGCGACCTTTAGCGGACAAAATTATTACATATTGTACCTTTAATTTTAATAAAAATTTAACTGGTTGTGTAAAATAGGCTCATGATATCGAAATATTAATCGATATATCCCTGAATCGAATCATATCATAATTGTATCACAGAACTTTTTGAGGTATCGGAAAATATCGTATTGCTGGCTATGAAAATCGATATTGTATTGAATCGTGATGAACCGTCCAATTTACACCTCTAGTGTTATATATTTATACAGTAAAGTCTATATAGTGTTTTATTTTTACATTTGATTATTCAATTTCTTACTTGAATGCTACTTG
>RJVU01057109.1:2300257-2320279 GCA_003731715.1 Anabarilius grahami | reverse complement strand
TATTAACACCGCATAATGAAATGGAAAAAAATAAGCACAAGACAGCTGGACATGCTTTTCAAGTAAACGCTATCGAAATGAAAACCAATAATAAATATACACACTCACACAATTCTCAGTACCAAAACAGTAAGGTTACCAAAAGGTTAACGGTAACAAAAAATAAATACAACAAACAAAAGTGGCTGTTATACAATGCAACATCCTTTAAAAAATAGCTCCCTCAGATTATACTCTGTTATAAATAAATGACCCTCGCTCATATTTGCATGTAACGCACATAGTACCACTGCAGCAGGGACCAAACTCGCACCGAAATGAACAAACGTACCAAATTTTTGTTCGATATCCAAATTTTTGCAAGTAGTTAAAAGAATAATTTTACTCAAAAGGAAAATTCTGTTATTTGTTCATCTGTTCCAAACCCATCTGACTTTCTTCTATGAAATACAAAATTACTTTGATTGAAGGGTATTTTTTTTACTCCTAAAACAAAAAAACTTTGCAGAATGTCCAAGCCACTCTTTTCCATACAATAGGAACAAAAAAGCACCCTGAAATAAGTCCATATGACTTTGCGTTAATTGATGCAAATCGCCCCCACCCAATAAACCAGAACCAATGGCATTTGATGCCAAATCTAACACAATGTACCTTGATACGCCATCTGCGCATGTGCCTTTTATCATCGTTTTAGATGCCCGACAGCCCTTCACTATTTTCACTTTAACTGTATAGAAAAAAGCTTTGAGGACATTATTCAAAATAACTCCACAAATAGTATGTCTGGAACAACATGATGTTGAGTGAGTTTTTGGGTCAACCATTCCTTTAATAAAACAAATGTCTGACATCAAATGTACAAATAAATTAAAAGGTTAGATAACAAATCTCTCCGAGGGCTCGGATGTGTTCAGTCTTTCACTGTTCCACACTGTCCAGGATAGATGCATTTGTTTGTGCTGCTTTCCCATACTGAGAACTGCAGAGTGGCTCACTTTCTACTCTATGTGAGCTTAATTTGACTCTTCAGAAAAATAGACTTTGACCTGGTAAACATCTCAATGAATACTAATATTGCACAGTGGAAGGGACAGTGGGATTGGGGAGTTCTCGTACTCTGTATGATTTTTACAGACTGGTCTTTAAAAGTACCTGATTTCTGAAGCTCTTCGTTTTATAAGAGGACACGTGTCTAAAGACATTCAACCTCCGCTCCACTAGGGGGCGATAACAGAAATGGCAAGCTGTGAGCAGGAGCATTTTAGTCATATGGGTAGTTCTTCTGAGTCTTAACAGAGCAGCAGTGACTCATCATCACTAGTTTCTGTTTTTGCTGTCGCCTCCAGACAAGCATCTGGGATCTGCGCCGTATGGACAATTCCACAGTGTTCACAGGGGCCGTCTCTACCCACCAGCCGGCCTCTGAGAGAGACGGCAGTGGGGGCGAGGTGGGGCACAAAAGCCTGCTCCAGGCCTTGTTCCAGCAGGGGCCTGGAGCTCTCATCACTGTCCAGGGAGCCGGAGTCTGAGACAGGAATGAGGAGCTCCACGTCATCCTCGTCCTCACCCCTAATCCCGACACCAGTACAGCCCGCACTTCCTTGCTCCAGTTGCCGCAGAGGGCTGTGATTCTGCCCAATGCCACTTGATCCTCCGTCGCCAGAGCGACCTAGAGAGAAACGAATCCAGCGCAGGCTGCGGGTGACCCGGCTTAAAGCACTGCTGAAGGGGCTCCTTGCAGAAGTAGTAGTAGTACACGGAGGTCCAGTTACTCCAGAACTTTCTGAGATACTCTCAGAGATGCTGCTCTCTCGGCTGACCAGTGGGGCAGAGCTGGCAGACACCGAGACGATGGCTTCCACGGCTGTTGTAGGGGGAGTTTTCTGTGGTAGTGGGGCCATCAGGCCTCCAACAGCTCCGGGGACATCCCTGCGGGGATGGTGGTCACTTTCAGTGTCTGTGTCATCGGAGTCCAATGGCAAGAGTCCACGGTGAGAGCCAAGCCTCTCCGGCTCACGTGCCGAGGCATTGCCATCAGTACCCTCTTCAGTGTCCGCAGACACTAGCGCAAGAGAACCAGATCGCCGTGAACGTGTGAAATTGAACAGCCGTCTCCAGATGTTGCCATGGCGCCCTGTGGTGGGGAGTCGGATTGAGGTGAATCCCAGCTGAGAACGAACTGCCAGTCTTAGGTTTTCTAAAACAGATGCCTGAAAGAACAACAGGGAGTGTTACCTAATGTGATCCATAACATGCAGGACAAACATCATGCTTTCTATTGTCTGGGAACATCTCGAGATCAATCAGATAGCACCTTTGTGCAAATTTACAAAGCCTGTTATAGAGAAGGCTTGGCTTATCAATATTTATTTTGTTTGTAACATTTACCTAATACATCAAATAAAATGGAGACATTGGTGAGCGGGTAAGTGACATCATGGAAAAATTTACGACATAACGTGCAATTAAGGCCCCGATATACTTCAAGTGAAATTAAGGAAGGAACTGATATGACATTGCGAACAAAATTAGGCCAAAATGAAGTTTGTTTTGTGTTCTTGAGTTCGAAACGGCTTGCCAAAGCGAACTTTCCGGAAAAATTTGCACAAGGTGGTAAACACCTTTGAATTCTCATTGGTCTATGGTGATTACATATTAGGTGGGAGTGTGTTGAGGCTCTGCCTCCTTTCATGTGGAACTTTTCTGGTTAATTCAATTTCTTTTGTTGAGTCCATCGAGGTCAGATGTCCACGGGTTAAAAACACAAACACACTGGAGAGTCGCTTTATAGTAGAAAATGAAGTTGTACTTCTGATGAAATGAGACACTGAGACCATTTTTCATGTTAAATACTATAAAGCTGCATGCTTTTAAGCAATCTATTGTATAAAGTGCTATATAAATAAACGTAACGAAAGCACATGCTTTGATTATCAACAATCCATGTTGCTTTGATCAGATGCTTTTCTTATGCCTTCTTTAAAAAAAAATGCTTGACGTTTTCTCATTTTTGTTGTGTGTAAAGCGCGCAGCACATATTTGCATATTCATTAACCGTCGCTCTCAGCAGTATTGGATGTTCGCTAACAGTATATCACTGCTCACGTATTTCAAAATTCTTTTTACCCCTAAGAACTTTGCTGTGAGTACATCGGGGCCTATATAATACAACGCATTATAGTGCATTGGTGTGGATGCTAATATAGTTATTGTACTTTGTGTATTAGGGATTTGCATTCTCTCTCCAGCGATTCTGGATCGATTCTAAGAAGATTCTGAGCTTAGTTCTTATTCAGATATGCGATGACGCGGAGTATGCTTTAGGAACACCCGGATCCTGCTTGCTTCCAATTCCTCACACACATACATCACTCGAACCTTCCGTGAAATAATCATTCATAAAGTTCGGAAAGGTTGAAGCGAATTACAATGGCATTCGCGGGCTTCACTGGACAGGATGAGCTGTGAGAGACGCACGCTTTGTTTGATGTTGCTGTGCGCAGTCTCGCCCGTTGGTACTTTCATTACAAATGCTCTACGAAGGTATGATTTATGTCGTTTGGAATGCAGTGGACATACATTTAAAATATGAAACTCACTTACAGAAGGCTGCTTTCCATTTCAAATGCTGACTCTTTGTTTGTGAAGAGTGCTCGCGCATGCGGCTATGCGCGACTCCGTGTAAGTGGTTTAATGTGCTTGCGTCTCAAAATGGTTTTATGACGCAAAATGAATGTAAACAGACAGTTTTGTCTTAAGGGATTAAATTGACAGGACAAACCGAATTACTTGCATTTCAAAAGAGATCTGTGTGTGAATGCAACTTCTTAGATCTCCTGTTGTCTATGACGTAACAATCAAACGACAGTAAACATGAGAAAGAAAATGTTCAAATAATCTTAAATACTGAAAGCACTTTTGTTTATTGCTTGTAATATGTTCCGTTGCTCCTCTTTATTATTTGCTACTTGCTTGTATGTTTTAAAGTTATATTAGTTTTAAATTCTTAACATACAATTGCTTAATTTTTTTCAATTTGTTAATTATTTTTAGAAGTAGGCCTACTTATAATCACTTATGTAAGGATATGTAAATGTAAGGATTTTAAGGTTAAGTCAGTAAACGAATTAATTAATAATAAATAAAAAAAATAGATCAAGAATTGTTTTGGAATCGGATCATGACTCCCAGAATCGGAATCGGATCGTGAGGTGACTAAAGATTCCCACTCCTATTGTGTGTGGGCTTAAGTACATCACAATGTAGTCTTTTTACCTGATTTCCAGAGCAGACAGGAAAATCTTCCACTGGGGGAATCAGTCCTTGAGCAATCAGCTGCCCATATGAGGGAGGGGCTTCTCTTCTCAGTAACTCAGCTTCCACTCTAGAGAGCTGAGTCTCAAATGACCTGGAAGAACCACCAACCCATTAATTGGTAGTTGACAAGAGAACAGTCACAGAAGCATACACTGATAAGCTGCTAAATAATTTTTTCCTAACAATCAATTTCTATTTTAGCTTAAGGGTACGTTTTACACGACAACGACGTACAAAAAAAGAGTTTACGGAGAGATGATAATGGTATCGTTTTCAAAAGCTTGCACTTTGAAAACTGTTTTCAAAAGTTTGCAGTTTCAGGCCCCCAAAACGCCGTTGTCGTGTAAATGTAAAACGCATAAAAAGTTCAGTTTTTAGTTGAAAAACGGTGTCGTGTAAACGGCCCCGTAGTCTGGCCATTCACTTACCTGCGCTCAAACATCCTGAGTGAATACAATTTGCAGGTGCAGCCCAGAGCAATGACCAGCAGCAGGCCGCAGATCAGACTCCCGATTACAGCGGCAGTAATTACTCGTGTGGGTACAATTACTGGACAGCTCTCTTCATCACTTCCATCCCCACAGTCGTCTTGCGCATCACACACCCAGCTTTCAAAAACACAACGGTTGTTCTTGCAGTGGAAGTTTCCAGGTTGGCAGAAAAAGCAGTTCTTCTCATCAGAGCCATTTGGGCAACGGTTCTGGTAGTTGCACCGGTCAGAACGTGGGTAGCAGGCACCGTTTCGTGAGCATGGGAACTCATCCTCCTGGCAGTTGCTGCAGTTGAGCTCGTCCCTGCCATTGGGACAGTGCCAGTAGCCGTCACAGCGCTGTTGTTCAGTGTAGCAACCCCAGTTGCCTCCACATGGGATTTCCCATGGCAAACAGAAGCCATCTACTTGATACGTAACATTAAAGCCTCGAGCTGCATTGATTTTGTCTGCATAAAAGTGTATCCGAAGCTGTCCTGAAGATGACACCACCGCTACAGGGGCTCGAGAGTCAAATGCCGTCAACACACGCAACAGACGCCTAGGGTTCTCCTCTAATCCATCGTAGACTTTAACATAATCGCCATAACCTGTGCCATCCAGCTTGAAGTCCATAAAGCGTAAGATAACCTTACGGTGGTCACCGGTGTCGATCAGCCAGGTGCAGTTACTACCAGGCGGATAAAAGTCAGGATAGTTGGGTGAGCTGAAAGTACCGTAGAAATTGCGCAGCCATTCGCCACAGGTGGGCACGTCACAGTCGATCTCATCACCCAAATCTTGACAGTCAATGCTACCATCACATTTGAGGGACTCTGGCAGACAGGTGTAAACACGGGTGTAGCGTGAGAGACAAGGGAACTGGTTAAAGGCGCAGGGTTGGAAGGAGAAGAACGCGGAGGGGTTTGGCTGTACGCACAGCTCCTCGTCTGAGTTATCGCCACATTCATCCATGGTGTTACACTTCCATGACTCCGGGATACACTTCCCATTAGCACAGTGGAATTGGTCAGGCTTGCAACTGGCTTCTTCTGATTTCCCTACAAATTACAAACAGATATTACGCTTTTGGATAGACATAAGCATTAGCAGTAATGTTTGATTTATACATTTTTAGAAGATTTGTTTCAGAGGATGTTTATAACATGCAACAGCCATAGGTAAGTCTAAGATCTACAGCTATATTTAGCATTAAGTCTAAATAGCCAAACCCTAAAGTGTCTATGATATTCTGGTCTCTAGACAGGACTTATTTGACTTAAAGGGATAGTTCACCCAAAAATGAAAATTTGATGTTTATCTGCTTACCCCCAGGGCATCCAAGATGTAGGTGACTTTGTTTCTTCAGTAGAACACAAATGATGATTTTTAACTCCAACCGTTGAAGTCTGTCAGTCTTATAATGCGAGTCAATGGTAACACAATTTATAAGAGTCAATAAACATGCATAGACAAATCAAAATTAAACCCTGCGGCTCGTGACGACACATTGATGTCCTAAGACACGAAACGATCGGTTTGTGCGAGAAAACGAACAGTATTTATGTACTTTTTTACCTCTAATACGCCACTATGTCCAACTGCTATGTCCAACTGCCTTCAGCACTCGCTTAGTGAGGTCTGATCGCGCTCTGACAACGGCAGTGATGTCTCGCGCTTATGAGTGTGACACTCATAAGCGCTGAACGCAGTTGGACAGTGGCGTATTAGAGGTAAAAAATTATATAAATACTGTTTGTTTTTTCGCACAAACCGATCGTTTCCTGTCTTAGGACATCAATGTGTCGTCACGAGCCGCAGGGTTTAATTTTGATTTGTCTGTGCATGTTTATTGACTCTTATAAATTGTGTTACCATTGACTCGCATTATAAGACTGACAGACTTCAACGGTTGGAGTTAAAAATCATCATTTGTGTTCTACTGAAGAAACAAAGTCACCTACATCTTGGATGCCCTGGGGGTAAGCAGATAAACATCAAATTTTCATTTTTGGGTGAACTATCCCTTTATAATGCAAGCCTGTGAGCTCTAATCCCATTTTATCACTATGCCTGATGAAGATCATACGATCGAAACGTTGCTAATAAAGAATCTTTTTATTGTTTTGCAAGTTGATAGTGTGCGGGATTCTCTTGTTTTCTCATATTTTGACTATATCAGTCTTTTTTTCCTACGCACCTATCTATGACCTACAGGTGTGCGACGCTAACTGATCATCACTGGCCGAGTTGAAATGATAGGATTGGGAGTAGAGTTGTCAAAAGTACCGACTTCAGTACCTAGTCGATACTGAAATTTAAAAAATGTGATGTTTTGTGTGCTGTTGAGCGGATTCATAAACACCTCTGATTGGCCACTGTGTTCATGGCTCATTGGATATGTCTGTGATTGGCTTCAATGATCAACGCTGTAAAAACAATGTAAATAGTCATCAATGACGCTCCTCACCGAGCGCTTACACAGATACACATGGGAGCGTTTGAAAGCAGGTGTCTATCGCGGATAAATAGACACTTGCTTTCAAATGCTCCCGCTTTCAAATTCAAACACTTCCGTGCGTTGATCATTGTAGCCAATCACAGACATATCCGATGAGCGCATCAAAACAATGGCCAATCAGAGGCGTTTACGAATCCGCTCAACAGCATTAAAAACGTCACTTTTTTAAAATTTCAGTACCGACAGGTACCAAAGTCGGTACTTTTGACAACTCTAGTTGGGAGGTTTTTCAAAACCCCTCAAACATAAGTTTGAGCAAGTGACAATAGTGAGTGCTTGCTATAGCAAGAAAAAAAAAAAACTGATTCAAGAACAAAGCCAAGTTAACCTGTTCTTGAAAAGCATGGCCATTTCAATTAACCAAATACAACTTGGCCACATTCACATTACATGGTTCAAGTGACCCAATTCCATTTTTTATTCTCCCAGGTGGCACAGATCAGATATGACCCACAAACTTGCAAGCAGGAAAAAAGCACATTGATTCAGATATTCTCAAATCAGTTTCAGGCATCATTCATATGTGGAAATAAATCTGATATGAATCGGATACATGCATTTGTGTCTGCCAGGTAAGCAGATAAATCGGATATTCAATGACGGTGGCGAATGATGTCAACTCAGGTGGACAACAACCACAGCGATTAGACCAGCTACATTCACCCAGGCTGCAACAAGGACTCTCCTCTTTTTTCTCCACCTTAAGAGACCAATGTTTTCCTGACCTTTAAAAGATGGTGTGAAAAGCAAAAGCTTGTATTATAATTTTGTCTGCATCCATTGCAAATCAGACCCTTTTTTCTTCCTTTTCAGCCTAAGATTTTCCAGGTCAGTACGTCTATCTTGGGTTGTTTCACCAAGTGTATAGAGTAAATGCAGATAACGGATACGGGTCACTTTTAAAAGACGTAAGCTGGTCATCAAAAAAAGAAAAAGAAAAAAAAAAAAGAACCACCAACAAAAATACGGAGAGCCAACAAATAAAAATTGGGCATCTAGACCTGCAGTGTAAACGCAGCCTATGAGAGAGATAAGAGAATTAACAAGTGTTGCGTGGCAGTGTTAAAGGCATCTACGTAACAGCATCCTCAATGATGCAGCTGTATCTAAAGGGATATAAATAGCAAGTCTACCTGTTATGTAAGAGAGCCTGAAGCCCTTTCCAGTCATGCTGTCATCAGAGTGGAACTTGATCCACACGTGATCCTGAGAGGAAATGTATGGGGCCGGAATAGATGAGCCACAGGCCCGGTACCCATCTAGGTTCTTGTAGGTGCCAATAGAGATCCAGTCTAAACCACATCGGTGCGAGCTCTGAATTTCAAAGTCCTGAAAACTAAAAGTACAACCAATTTTAAGTACAAGAACATCAGGTATGTGCACAACAGTATAAAAAAAAACACCATCCCTGTAATCAATAAGATAAACAGCTCATTCATAATTTAATGAGTTAACTGACATTAGACAAAGGGTTATGTCTTGTTGCATCCTATGTCTCAAACTGCAACAGATCATGACTTCCAGATATATTATTAAATAGTACCAATAGTACCAAAGAAACATGATGCTGGGAAAAGCTCTACCAAACTAAAGACATTTTAAAAAGGAGGAGGTATATGTGGGCCACATGTCTCGCTGAAAACTGGACCAATCATCTCCCAGCAGCTCCCATTGGCAGAATTACTGAATTGTTGTGTTTACCACAAAAATCACATCCTGTGGAAAAAAATAACCATTGGTTCTATTTCTGTGCCAGTAACCATGGACACCATTCTTGGATAAAGACACAAACAAATGCTCTGATTGAGGCAAACAGGCTGTACAAGAATAGAACAGATGCAGAACAAATACAGAAATATAGAACCATTTCAAAGGGAGTTTGTTTGAGGTGTCAGTAAGTGAAGAAAAAAAAAAAAAAAAGTATCACAAATATCAAAATTAAGAACAACAAGGGCTCTGACAAGAACTCTTTAAATGCTTTTAAATATATTTTTTATTAGTAACTTAATAATAATAATCCAATATAAAATAACTCTACAAAGCCTTAACTGTATAAATGAATGTATAACTGTATAGATTAATCCTTAAAGATTTTCTTTTGTTGTTTGATTGTGACAGGCAATAGTAGATTGTAGCAGGTTTAAAGGCTGCTGTCTCTTTAAGATATAAAGGAATATACTGTTATTCATGCTGTTCACATTCACTGAAGACAAACGACTGTGCTTACGCGTATACTCGTCAGGACTGGCATTTTAACATAACTGTGTGTAACAACCAATTTTGTGTAATAAGTCGTGAAAAATAACTCAATCTGACATTTGTTGCAAGCAGTTTGAAAGGCGGCTGTGTCCTGTTTGCGTGTGCATTGGCTGAGAGCGCGTCGACAGAAGACCGTCTCTTGAGAGTTCGCTAGTACTTTATGCTTTAAAGGGTCATGAATCCCCAGAACACGTTTTTTGAGCTGTGAACAGATATGTATAGGCTGCAAGTTATTTTTGCATTTTTCAGAGCAATTTCTGTCTTCCAGTTTGTAAAGCAAAGTTGGAGCAACGTCACAAAATCTGACGTCATCGTGTACTACTGGCAAGATCCGGAGTGCTGGTTGGCTCCAAGTATGGGCTGGTCGAACATGCTGACGTCAACAGTTTCTGCATTTATTCATGAAATAATGCTCATTCAGTATGAAGTATGCATAAGATTATAATTGCGGTATTATGCATGAGGAAGTATCACTTCTCTTGCCTCTGTCTCTTGTCATTCAGAGATATGGGTCGTGCTTGTTTCCTCAGTGCTACAACACAAAAAAGCGTTTTCCTGCGGTGCGACCTGAGAAGAAGTTTGGGTGCATGTGGATTGTTTTGCTGTAATCTACCAGCATAAATGGAAAATATGTTCGCATGAGATCGCATTACAGCGGAGAATTCAAATGTCACAAAAGTGCTGCATTCACCTCTGCCTGCTATGCGTTCGGAAACGTGAGCCGTATGTAGGCCTATGTTTCCCTCAGTACAGTAGCACATGAGTGTTGCTTGTATTTTGCCTGCGATGAGGTCAGAACTGGAGTTTGAATACGAACACAACAAAAATACAATTGTTATGATACACACGCGGAGCGCGCATATGATCGGGTTTCAGCACGGAGCTCCGCGTTTTGTTTAACAACACTAGCCACGTGGATCATAGCTCATACAGAATAAAGTATCCATGTTTAAAGTTTTTATAGACATTTCACATATTCTCCTGCACCAAACATGAACCAGCACGGTTCATGACACTTTAAAATGGCTTGTATTTTTGAATTTGCATGACTTAAAATGACGTGCAAGTGCCAACTGTCTGAAACGTGTGCTAATATTGCAGCGTACAGCTCGCTTGCAAAGCAAACTCAACGTGGATACTACGGATGTGAAGCCATTTGCGCATTTTGAGAGAGGGGGAGACTCGGTACCGCTGAATCACGCAAACGGTTTGTGAAACTATGTCTCACAGAACGTTTTAAAATAACTGAGCTGCTCTGATAATCTGTTTGGATTCAATCTACATGCTATAGTGCATAAATGTTTGCTGGAATTTCCCGCTTAATAATCATGAAACCTGCGGGAATGTGTAGAATTATGCACAATCCCACGCCGGAATTCAGGGCCTGATTATATTGAGGTGTTTTGCAATTTCAATGTAGTGGATTGTGATTTATTGCAACTTCAGCAACATCTGCTGCTGCTGCCTTACATTTGAGAGACAACTGATGTGTGATCACTGAAGCAGCTCCAGTTAGCAAGTGCTTTCGGTGTGAGAGTGCAAATCTTTCCGTGCCTTTAGCCTTCAGCGCTGATTGGCCGGACTCGCGACTCCCAACAAATCAGATGGGCGGTGGGTGGAGCTTGCTCAAGGCCACAGAATGGTGCGTTCAGACAGAGATGGCTGCATCAGAGCCAAACAGCGCATTTAAAAATTAAATTATTTTATCGGCAAATCGGTTTTGAAAATGACCAATAGCGATAACCATAAAAATGCTTAATATCGGCGCCGATAATTGGCCAGGACGATAATCCGTCGACCCCTAATCCTATTACAGTATTTTCACAAATAAAGAAACTGTTAAAAAAAAACAAAAATATGAGAAAAAAGGGCTAAGTTTGTCAAATAAAGATAAGGTAACACTAATTTTACATACAGCACAGTGAAAATGACAAATGACACTGGGAAACTGGATAAAAGCACATCTTAGTTTGAAATCAAGGGTTTCAAGTTTGTCAATCATGCGTCTCCAGTGACAACTGTACTCCTGTATGCAATCAATTCGCACAGACTGACTGTCAAGCACAGAGTAACATATCAGGGCTTAACGCTAAATATTTTCTCTGGTTCCAATTTTTACTTGTCCGGCCAAAATTTTCACTGGCCCAATCACAATAAAATAAATAAATAAATAAATAAACAAAATAAAACAGACCTAGTTATTTTATACATGTAACCTTAATAAATAAGGTTATGACACCAAAAACTAGTAGTAATAATATTTTATAACTAGTCAGTAATAATATAAGATCAATCAATTACGAGCAATGGCACATATAAATACTACAGAACAAACACATACAAGTCTTCTTTCCAGGTTTTTCCATGTAGGTCTAAACTAGATTTTCAGGTACAGAAATAGTAATCAAATGTAAAATATCACTGCATAGTCTTCACTGTATAAATATCGATTAAAACTAATTAAACTTATTCAGTGAAGAGCAGCGAGAGATTTTTTTCTTTCTTTTGTTTAACAGACCGCAGCAGGAATATTAGGCTGCTGTCACTTTAACAGCTGCACGGACACAATATACTGTTACACGCATCTAATCTCACATTTACGTTCACTTAAGACATAACCGACTACGTTTACGATGATACTCGACAAGACGGGCAATTTGACAATTTTGTGTGAATTTGTCCGTGCAAGCTGAAAGAGTTGCGTGTCGTGAGACGCGGCATTCTGGGTTCTGAGTACTTAATGACAGAATTTTCATTTTTGGGTGAACGAACCCTTTAAGAGTTCAATTAATAACGTATTAGAAAGAATGTTAAACAGAGACAGTAAACTAATGAAGACAGAATGGGAGCACTGTGCTCAGGCACTGACATTCTCAGCAATGTCAAAATAAAAGTCCAGCTTCTGACACAGCCAAACAGGAAAACTTATTGGCTGATGCCTATAAGTNAAAAAAAAAACAAACAGAAAAAAATATATATATTATATTATATATATATATAGCTCTGGAAAAAATTAAGAGACCACTCCAAGTTCAGAAATCAATGTTAAGTGGTCTCTTAATTTTTTCAAGAGCTGTATATATTATATTTAGTGGTATTGTATTGTGGTGAGCATTTACCTGATGGTGATGATCTCTCCAGGGTTGGCCCTGATGTTCCAGCTGCAGTTGATTCGAGAAGGGTATTCAAAGGGCCAGCCAGGGCTGGTTATCACTCCACTGGATGCCCTTATCTGCTCCGCTACATCTCCACAGGCTGGAGAAGACCACAAAAACATAAATATTAGGACCCTGCACACACATTTAAGCACATAATGGGTTCATTCATTCATTCATTAATACACAATAGCACTGTCCAAAACCAAGTGAGCTATCTCTTAATCAATATGAAACCTTGTAAATTACTTATTTGGACATGCTACATTGCATATGCTCCACACAAAAAAAAAAAGAACAAGAAAGTTCATTTTTAGTTAGCTTAAACCATTTTAGTCCTTTTTTAGTAGTGAATGAAATATTTGTTAACATGTCTGCTGAATTCATTCAGAATAAATGTTTCCAAAATATGTCCATTACAAATGATACATGTGATGCTGCTTTAGACTAAAGGCATCATGGACACCAAAATAGTGAGTTGTTAAATACATTTGCCTAATGATGTGGGTTCCAGAATTCACCCTCAAAAAAATGCTAGAAATACAGCTACCTGCTAATGAAATGGGGTGGATGAAAGAGTAGCAAGAAACCTTTCAGTTAAAAGTTAGCCAGGCAAGAGGTAACATGTGGGTTGCAGACTAATCTGGGCTAAATATCAAAAGCCATTATATGCCTTACATTCCTTAAAAAAAAATAAAAAAAAAAGACATACAGCTACCTACAAGCTATGTTTGAGGACTCAATGCTTTGGATATCAGTCACCCACACAGAGTTTAACCTGATTAAGTATCTATTTTGCTCAGAAGATCTATAAACTGGGTCTGTGAACCAAAACAGAACTTTACCGTTTGACATCCCAGACACATATACATTCTCGCTGTGCTCCGAAGAAACTGCATTTCCTGTAAAAACAGACAGACAAAAAAAACAACAAAAAAAAAAACAGTTAGCCTATTCCCACTGAATAAGATGCATATGATGCTGCAGAAATCAACATGTGTAGATGAAAACCTAAAGAGTGCAAAGACATGATCCTTTAAACTTAATCTGGTGTGCAGCAGACCTTTGAAAATCAATGGTTTAAATTTCATCCACAGTTGGAACAATGTAGGAACCAAACCAATTTTAAAATAGCGAGTTGTGTGCAACCGGCTGACCCAGAATGCTTCCCACATTTCAAGTAACAAAGAGAAATTTGGTTTGAACACCCACAGTAATTCTGAATACACAATGCTTTACTTCAAAATCAGAATGCAAAGGGAGCAGCGCCAAAAAAAAAATATTGGCAGACTGGGAGTTTCTGCTGTATCTAATTTATATAAGAATTTTTCCAGTCAATATGTGTTATTACAATATCATTATAGTGACATATTTTAAGGAAACTCCCTCCATTATTCATTTTTTAAAGTGGAATAGATATGAAAATAAAACTAAATCTGTTGGCCAGTTGCCACACGCTTACCAAAAATAAGCCAGGTTTTTCATCCCAGAGTGAATCACTTGGTTGACAGTGAATGTGTTGTAAAATTTTTAGCATTATCTTTCAGATTTAGTGGTTAAAAGGGTATTACCTTCAACGCAGTTGAAACATGGCTTCGATCAGTTAGAACAAATCAAAATATTAGCCAAGGGTTATGCGGGTCTAATGCTCATGGCTTGATTTCTCACATTTTTAAATATATATATATATATATACACATATACATACACACACACACACACACACACACACACACACACACATCTAATATGCACATAAGAGAACTTTTAAATAACTGAGGGGTTTAGCAATTCACTTTCTGGCTTTATCCAAAAGCATACTACTCTTCTATTTCTACAGTATACTGTTGGCATACTATTTACAATATACTACATCTCTGTATGCATGAACACAAAAAGGTAATTCCTGAAGAGCCCTCATTGTTTGAGCTTGCTGATCATCTGTTGGGGTTTCCCTAACTTATGTCTGTTTGCTTACAGCAGCTGAATGCATGATGGGAGCACAGCAAAGTAGAAAACGTCCATATTCAAACACAGGAATGCAAACCCTGCCTCTGCTATATAACAAATGTACAACAACTGATGGATACGGTGGATATTTTAGCTTGCCTATTTCAAAAGGTCAGTTGTAATATCCCCAGCTACAAATCTGACAACTGGAACAGATGGATCGGTCTTTGCTTGTTAAGTATCATAATCTTGAATAACTAGTGTGGTGTTAATAAAACTTTACACTGATTTCTGTTAAAGGGTTAGTTCACCCAAAAATGAAAATTATGTAATTTATTACTCACCCTCATGTCGTTCTACACCCGTTAGACCTTCGTTAATCTTCGGAACACAAATTAAGATATTTTTGATTAAATCCAATGGCTCAGTGAGGCCTGCATTCACAGCAATGACACTTCCTCTCTCAAGATCCATTAATGTACTAAAAACATTTTTAAAACAGTTCATGCGAGTTCAGTAGTTCTACCTTAATATTATAAAGCGACGAGAATACTTTGTGTGCCAAAAAAACTAAATAATGACTTTTCAACAATATAGAGATGGGCCGATTTCAAAACACTGTTTCGGAGCTTTACGAATCGAATCAGTGACTCGGATCTCCCATCAAACGGCTAAATTACTGATATCACATGACTTTGGTGCTCCGAGTCACTGATTCGATTCGCAAAGCTCCGAAGCAGTGTTTTTAAATCAGCCCATCACTATATTGTTGAAAAGTCGTTATTGTGTTTTTTTTGCGCACAAAAATACTCTCGTCGCTTTATAATATTAAGGTAGAACTACTGAACTCGCATGAACTGTTTTAAAAATGTTTTTAGTTCCTTTATGGATCTTGAAAGAGGAAATGTTATTGCTGTGAATGCAGGCCTCACTGAGCCATCAGATTTAGTCAAAAAATATCTTAATTTTAATGTTCCGAAGATCAATGAAGGCCTTACAGGTGTGGAACGACATGAGGGTGAGTAATAAATGACATTTTCATTTTTGGGTGAACTAACCCTTTAAATAATCAAATAGTGTAAGGGAAACTATAAGAAAGGTACACTTTGCAATAAGGTTTCATGTGTCAACATTACTTAACTACATTAGTTAACATGAACTAACAATGAAGAATGCTTCTACAGCATTTATTCATAGTTCATCTCAATTTACGAATACATTTTTACAATCAAAGGTTGCATCTGTTAACATTAATGTACTGTGAACTAACATGAAAAAGAACACTTTACTAGCATTAACAATGGTTAATAAATGCTGTAAAAAAATATTGTTCCATGTTAATGTTAGTTAATGCATTAACTTCTAGATGTATCATTCCAGCTAATGTCGCACAATAAAAACACCCCTCCAAAAATAAAAGTGAAAGAAAGGGAGAGAAAAACAGAATTGCCCAAAACATGACATGCAAATTTTAGAAAATCCCCTATCAGGGAAAATAAACAGAAATGGATTGGAAATAAAACAAGAGAATAAAGGGAAAAGGATTAATTTGTTTTGTTTTCAGTCAAGATGATGGGATTCAATCACAGAGATGGACAGACATGCTGTAAACAATAGAAGTCTTTGTTCTTTCATTCACTCACCCAGATCTGATCTCAAACACACAAGCCATGTCATCACATTCACTCAACATGTTTAAAGCGTGTCAGAGTTTCTATGGAAGTAATTAAATCAAACCCCATTTAACCATTAGAGAAGCCTCAATGTATGTGAATGAATAGCAGCACTCTTTTCCCAAAGCAGCATCACTGAAATATCACACCACTAATCGATAATTAAGCATGAAAGAATTATACTAGTACATTAATGCTATTTTAACATAACCAATAATAATTTGGGGGGAAAAAAACCATACAGAGAGATTTCTGAGTAAAGAAATAGGAGAAAACTGTCTTGTACACAAACTGTAAAAAAAGTGTCTTACCCATAAAAATGAAGAGTAGATGTAGCAAACAGGTCTTGTTTAGGTTCAAAATGTAGGCCATAATAGATTTAAAATGATAAAATGTGCTACTTTGTAGTTTTAGTATCGCTGTTTAAACACAATGATGTGTTTGTTCTATAGAGGAGTATTACCAGAGACACATTTCCTTTCGTTTCCTACTTCTACCTTGATAAAACTGATGTTAAAGCCAAACGAACGTCTTAGATAAACGATAACAACATATAAATAATAAAATCATCAATAGGATTGAATAAAAGCGATAATTTTCCTCAACAAAAAGCAAAGTGGGTGAAACCACAATCAGTCTTCCCAACAAAGGAGTCGCTAATGCTAACAGGCTAATGCTAATGTCAACCTACACCTCTAATCTAACATACTAATATCAAACCCATTGATTCATTTAATGAATCTCTAGGGTAAAATGCACATTTATCTAATTAGTAAAGCAGCGGAATCCTTTCCGATGTCCATCATTGATAGATTTCAAAATAAAATTACTAGATGCACCGGTGTTGACTAGCTGGTTGTGCTAGCGCTTTTGTTTAGCTCACGAGCTTCTTTAAAACATACACAAACAGTGTCCTTAAAAGCCTGCGACGAGATCAACACTAATCTATCGATGATCCGACGTGAAAGCGCTAATTCCAAGAGTATAAAGGTGTTAAATAGCCCTAATCCAGACAAATATAGCCACACACTGATCTACAGCATGATGCCGCTAACTGAAATTTGACCAAATCAAAAACTGAAAATAAAACTAGACGTCAAGCTAAATCAACAGCATCATCGTCTGCTCCTCTAACTGAACTCCACATGCGGAATTTTGGCCTTTCCGATCGTTTATGTGTTGTTACAGCCGGGTATTTACCACCACAAACCAGCCCTTCCCCCTCTGACCATCTCTCTCTCTCTCTCTCTCTCTCTCTCTCTCTCACACACACACACACACACACACAGAGAGAGAGTAGAAGTTTTTTTCTTTCCTTCTTTGTTTAATTGGCAATGATTGATGAAAGTGAAATTAACCCTAAAACAGGCAATCATTTCATCTCACTTTTTATATCATCTGGACTTAAGTAAAACATAACCAAAGGAATTTTAATACATTTGATATATTTTGGATTTTATTATGTTGATATATTTAGGATTTTATGACATGTCCAAGTATCCTAAAATTGAGGCATATTAATTTATTGTATTTTTTACACTGCTGAACTGTCTGATCTTCAACCTCAGGGGTGGGCATTTCTAGCCCTTGGGTCCAAATGTCCTGTCGTGTTTACCTCCATCCCTAATCAAGCATATAATGTAATTTATGTTAATTTTCTATTTAATCCTGAAGACTTTTGTTAGATTTTTGATGTTTTGATGGAGCTAAACTCTGCAGGATGGTAGCCTTCCAGGAGCAGGGTCTAACGCCCCTTTTCTTCCATAAAATGAGCTGTGTTAAACCCTGCAAGAAAATATCTAGTTAAAAATGAAAAGATGTAGTCAACTATTGTAATAATATCAGTTTTACATGTGAGTTTTACAACACGAATTCCAGAAATGTTGGGACGTTTTTTAAAATTTGAATAAAATTAAAACTAAAAGACTTTCAAATCACATGAGACAATATTTTATTCACAATAGAACACAGATAACATAACAAATGTTTAAACTGAGAAATTTTACAATTTTATTCACAAAATGTTTTATTTCAAATTTGATGCCTGCTACAGGTCTCAAAATAGTTTGGACGGAGGCATGTTTACCATGGTGTAGTATCTCTTCTTCTTTTCAAAACAGTTTGAAGACGTCTGGACATCGAGGTTATGAGTTTCTGGAGTTTTGGTGTTGGAATTTGGTCCCATTCTTGCCTGATATAGGTTTCCAGCTGCTGAAGAGTTTGTGGTCATCTTTGACCTATTTTTCATTTAATGATGTGCCAAATGTTCTCTATAGGTGAAAGATCTGGACTGCAGGCAGGCCAATTCAGCACCCCATGCTGTTGTAATAGCTGCAGTATGTGGTTTTGCATTGTCCTGCTGAAATACACAAGGCCTTCCCTGAATTAGACGTCGTCTGGAGGGGAGCATATGTTGCTCTAAACCTTTCAGCATTCATAGTGCCTTCCAAAACATGCAAGCTGCCCATACCGTATGCACTTATGCACCCCCATACAATCAGAGATGCTGGCTTTTGAACTGAACGCTGATAACATGCAGGAAGGTCTCCCTGGGTGGACGTGTTGTTTTAGGTCAAAACGAGCACAGAAAATTTGAACCAAATCATGTGACTCACATCCTCAAAACAGACTCAACTATGATACTGATAACAATTTTATCATCATGCCTCCTACAAGAGACTAAAGAGTATGTATCTTGTGGTGCAGGATGTGGTGCTTTTTATATCATCTGGACTAAGTAAAACATCCAGAGGAATTTTATTATATTTTATATATTTTGGATTTTATGAGTTGTATCTCCCAGGATATGTTGCCCTATTAGGGTATTTAAAAAAGCCCAAGTCATCAATATTTCTATGATTTATTTATGCAAAAAATATGTAATATGTATAACATGTCTAAGTCATATGTTGTTCATTGCCCATCACTATGTCCAAAGTTCAGAAGAGACAGGGTTAATGTGGAAGAACCCTGAGGATATACAGAGAGATATATAGCTGTTCTGTTTAACAAAGGCTTTGACCGTGGGGTCTCCCTCTCATAGTCAGAGAGGTCATTGCATTCAAGCGCCCTGTATTGTTGAGCTCAGACATCAGGGGTTGAAAAACTAACATCTGTCTCTATTCAAACGACCACGTGCCCATTACGGAACCTCTCAGTGAGTGACAGATGTCGTGTCATCCACGCATGCCCAATGACGGGGTTAAATCCGTTAGGAAGTAAACAGATGGTTCGGGATTTTTTGTTCTCATTGTCCAAAAGCTGTTGGAGTTAGTATTTTATTATGTAATTTTTCAGACGCCCAAATCAGTTGTCCTCAATGTCACTGTGTGATGTTCATACTGACCACCACTGGCATTAATTTTTTTGGCTAATCTGCTTTCTGTAGTACTCAGAAGAAAATTATATATTGAATTCAACATAAATCAAGACAAAGGATTTTCTGCAGTGTTGCATCATTTGTTGTGATGGAAATTACACCATTACTGTGGGACAATTAAATTATTTTCACAAATAAATACTGAAATGGTTTATGGTTATTTTACTCATTGTAACAATTTATGATAGATTTTTGTTATTGTAAGATTGAATGTCTGGGTCTGGGACAAGGGTAAAATAATAATATCTTTACATAAAAATATATTTGAAAAGTAAATTAGACATGCAACATGATCG
>RJVU01057109.1:2182876-2300239 GCA_003731715.1 Anabarilius grahami | reverse complement strand
TATATATATATATATATATATATATATATACACACACGTCATGCCTGCCAAGCCAAAGACTGTTCACATCAGGCATGCCAAGGCAGAGATTGTTCATCCTCTCCAGCCCCTGACCAGAGTCCAGTGATAGATCCAGCCCCTGACCAGCATCCTGAGGGGACTTGGATTCTTCTAGACTTGCCTCCAGTGGACTTAAATTACACTGATGTAGAGATGTATTTATTTTACTATTTGTGGTTTTCACACCTTTACCCAACAGGTCAGTATGCAGACACTCTGCTTATAATTGTTCTTCAGTATGCAGACAATCTTCAGTCAAAGTTTATTCACTGATGTTATTTGTTTCTTCTCCTCTTACATTGGAACAATATAGGTAAGCATCTTAATGCTTTTTGACTTTGTAATTACCTGCAGGCATATTTTTTTAAATGCAATATGTCAAAATAAAAGCCCTTATGGTTTAAAGTTAAAAACAGCATTCTGTAAAACATATTTTACATGTAAGTGTAATATGTATACAGAGACCCTAAATGGGGCACAGTGATGCAGGAAAAAAAGATGAGAGGAAAAATCATATTTCAATGCTTTTATATATAAGCTTTGCGTTCCCACAAGAAACACTGAAATATAGTTTTTCCTCCCACTGTTTGCAGTAACATTTTATTCTTATTTTCATAGAAACACTGAGGGTATATCAAATTTATCCCATTCAGTATGTCAACATTTTGCCAGACAAGGCAGCAAAAGGAATAATTTAAACCCTTCTTTGGTCCAGACCTCCCTTTAAATTGTAGGGTCCTATCGCATTTGCTCACTAGATGGTAGCATTGTTGTGCTGTCAGTTCCTTAATGCTGTATTAGTGCAGAGCATCCCTTGACTATTTGTTGACATTTCTTCATTATTGTCTAAAAATGTTATATCTATATCCAAAGAGCTGCTATACTTAAAGCAAAGACATGTCTGATAAAGACAATCTTAGAGACAACCCTGGCAGCTTTACAAAGGAGACATGATATTTGTACCTATCACTTTCAAATCAACAAGGACCTTTTCAGTGTTACTTGATAATGTTATAAATGCTTTTCAAACATGTCCAGACCATTAAAGCTGGTTTGTTCCAAAATGCCACAAAGCTCTTCTTTGAAAGACATTTAACATATCACTAAATCTGCAAAGAATCAGAATTGGACTTGATCTAATCATCAGCGGGCTTGACCATCCACACAAGAGGAAGAACAGTTCCTCTCATTATTGGTGCGTGAAAGTTTTAGTTTATCTTTGAACAAACAATGTAAAATTCCCCAATTAAGAAACACATTAACCTTTGAATATAAAAGAAACAGAAACACCAGCTCTTTAAAAAGATCTAAAACATTTAGTTCAAACATCAAAATGCTCAAAATTCTAAATAATAATAACAATATTAGATTATAATAATAGTAATATAACATTTAATATTTAGATATTTAATATTTAGATAATTACTAATTGACATTAAAAGATTCTCAAAATAATTCTGATGGTGCACTTCTAGGAGAGGGCTCCAATTGAAATTTTTTTAAAAATGTTCAAAAATGTAACAATTAAGGTTCCCGTACAGTTGCAATCACCATAATCCTTCGATATTTCCGAGCCCTTCTTTTTACAAAATGAGCACATGTAAACTGAAGTTGGATGACAGTAAGGGGCTCAGAACTCTACATATCAGTGTCTTCCTCTGTTAAGATCAGTAGTGCTATCAGAGCGGTTCAGCGCACTCTCAGTGCTAGTAAACCCTGGAGAGAAAAGCTTAAGACACAGCCCTCGATAAGAGACTGTTGACTCCATAAAATGTCACCCCAGTCATATCTCAGTGCTCAGATGAAGGGTCTTTAGAGGAAGGTTAAAAATAGTAACCCTGCCATACAATAAGAAGGTAAGCAGAAATAGAGAGAGAGGAAGGGAATGAATGACTTAGAAGAATTGAAAGATACATTAAACATCAGGAAGTGACCCTGAACTCCATGTGAACTGTCTAAATCTAGTGCTCAAGATACTTGCAGAGAATTATCAGTATCATGTATTACAGTCTATATTTGACAGAGAAACGTCGTTCCTCTCATGCACATGACACTTCCAATAACAATTAACTTTTCTGCGATGCAACTAAACAGGGGTGCGTTTCCCATACAATGGCGTAACTCGTTGCTTAAAGGATTAGTTCACTTTCAAATTAAAATTTCCTGATAATTTACTCACCCCCATGTCATCCAAGATGTCCATGTCCTTCTTTCTTCAGTCGAAAAGAAATTAAGGTTTTTGATGAAAATATTCCAGGATTTTTCTCCATATAGTGGACTTCAATGGACCCCAAACGGTTGAAGGTCAAAATTACAGTTTCAGTGCAGCTTCAAAGCGTTCTGCACGATCCCAGATGAGGAATAAGGGTCTTGGGGGGTGAGTAAATTATCAGTAAATTATCAGGAAATTTTAATTTGAAAGTGAACTAATCCTTTAACTACCACATAAGATGCAAAGTTGGAGAAATTAACAAGCTAGTCATAACTGTTTCCCAGAAACCGTAGTGCTGTGGCCACACCTAGGTACACACCACACCTAGGTAACACTTTATTAAACCTTAGTTAGACATTCTATTAACTATAAGTAACTTAAATTGCAACTACGGGTCAACTACCAGTCATTAGAGTAGTGTTGTCAAAAGTACAGAATGCGATACCAAGTTGGTATTGAAATTTTAAAAATATGATGCTTTGAGCGCTGTTGAGCGGATTCGTAAACATCTCCGATTGGCCGTTGTGTTCACGCGCTCATCAGATATGTCTGTGATTGGCTACAATGATCAACACACAAATACTTCCACAATTCTAGGGTGTTCAGTGTGGTCTCTTTTAAATGTTCTTCACACTTAGAAAAAAAATGGTTCTGAAAGGTTCTTTGCAAAGCCCAAAATGTTTCTTCTATGGCACTGCAAAAACCACCTTTTGGAACCTTTAAATTTAAAAGTGAAGACAAACAGTAGGCTACGTTTGATCTCTTAAAGTAATACACTTTGTCTCATCAAGCTGTATGATTTGAGGTAGGCTGTCATTTAGCCTATGTTCCTGGCACAAACAGTGCAAGACATGTTATGCACACCAAACAGAAGAGTTATGTTTGCCTCAGCAAACACCACTATTAAATGTTCCTCTATATCCTTAAATTAACTTCATTTGTGCAAAGTAATACCTTAGCGTCACTAGCTCAAATGGCCCAGTGTTCTGTGAACAGTCAGTACACAGCTGCCACGCGTCAGTTTGCTGAAGCGATAAACATCGTCCTCTCTGATGAAAGCTTGTCAACCCAGAGAGCGCCATTACGGCTGATGAGTGACAAGTGCAGAATCTCGTAGGATGCCATTTGTGATTTGATTTTCCAGATGTTTCCAAACTTCTCCTTTCTCATTTTCAGCGGGATTGCGGGCAAACAGCGTACAAACCGAGTGGGGCACCGCATTGTGGTCTCGTACTGTAGTACCAATCTCGACTGACGCGTCTCTTTTGAAGTATTCTTCAATTTTGACAACCATCTGCACAGATTACTTCTTTCCACACATGCTCAATTAGAAGTTTGCTGTTGTTGTCTTCTGTTGCTCAGATTGGTTCAACCCATCATAGATCATGCAGAATAACTCCCAGATTTGTTTATAATGGAAGTGCCATATGGATTAAAGTGAATGCATATGTGTGGCATATGGGCAAACTAAATTAACGTATAAAAATAAGTTAGGCTACTTTAGAAAGTTGAATCATTTAAAAGACGCTTCTTAATCTATTAAAGTTTTTGTGTTCGCATTAACCCAGAGGAAATGTTTATTGCGCAGATGTTTTTAAGCATAAACTTTGTCTCAGATGTTTCTCCTACAATTCCTTCGGAGAACAAAATAGACACAAGGAGACTCTGAGAAGCAAGAGATTTAAGCAGAACATCAGTTGGCTTTACCTCATTTCTGTTTATGAGAAACAACTGAGATATCAAAGAAAAAATCCAGAGGAAATTGTTATAGCTCTGAGGTTGCTCTTTCAAAGCCCAGGAGAATTATTGGAGATCAGATTTATTTTTTATTTTTATTTTATTTTTTTATCATTTGAATGCCAACTTTTTCCCTTAACCCTAAAAAAGCCTACAGTATGCACACATTTCTAAGGCCTCTAAATTATCAACATGATTAAAACTTTGCTGGAAAAAAAACAGTTGTACACTCTTAGAAAAAAAGGTTCTTTGGGGTTCTATATAGAACCCTAGGGTTCTGTAACCAACTTTATAGAACCCTTTCTGCCAAAAAGGTTCTATATAAGGAGAAAGAACCCTTTTGGCACAAAGGGTTCTTTGGGCTAAATGTGCTTTATATACATTATTAGTGCTTTATTTAAATGATTACACTATTGAACATTATATTTGTGTTTTTACTTCAATTTTACTTAGGCACACCTTTCATTCTGAAGAAAACAAACTTATATACATTTTCAAGTTAATAGGTTTATTAGAAAAAATAATTGCTGCATTATCCTGTAATGAAAAAAAAATCTAAATAAAATATAGCCTACGTTGTTTCTGGATCTAGGCGCTAGGGGCAGAATTCTGCCATCTGCTGGTTAAAGAAAATCCTGTAGGAATTACTTAGATTCTGAAAGTCAGTTCTTATAACTCAACCCTCCAAACAGATGCATTAAATGATCTTCGACATAAACAGCAAATAACTTGCATGTGTATGCGCTGATCAGTTCTGTACTGTCTGCACGCGCAGTGTCGGATTTCAGCTGCGCGCGTCTTGCGCGAGTATTTAGAATGCGCGTGAACGCAGCATTTTAAACTTCAACCGTTACGGACGTCCGTTTGAGCTCAGCGCTCGAGAGGACGACGATTAAATTGGTAAGTGAGAAAATTAATATCTCTTACGTTATTTTAATTGCATTTGACTAAATCCCTGATATTTTTACACACCTTGCATGTTTTTTTCAAGAATCAAAAAGAAGAAATGTGGTTTACGGTGCTGTCCGTGCCTGCACTATTCTCCGCCAGGAGGTTTGTCATTTCTTACATGAATTCCTGAAAACTCTGTTAAAAAACGGTTGTGGACTGATCAATAATGGTGGCGAGAGTTCATGTTATATCCTAATACTCTTTTCTTTGTACTGTAGATTGCATTGGACCTAGAAAACGCATAAGAAAACGATGTTTCAGGAGCAGTCAAATCACGTGATCACAGCCAGACCGCACTGTTATAAACATGAATTCAAGAGAAACCCCGAAGAACAAAGAGAGGAGCTGATGAAGATGCTTCTTCTGTGGATATAGCTGTGAGTATTTGGAGTTTGCAGTTATGGCACACTTTTTTTTCTGAATTAATTGAAGGCCTAATTTATGCTAAACACTGTATTTGGTTCTTGAAGATGCATTATGAAATGAAGATGAAGAAAAGACATTCAACTGCAAACCAGTGACACAAAAAGTACATTATTTTTACTCACAGTACCAACTTTGGGAAACTTGTAAATCTGCTAATCTGAAGTGGCTTATATTTGTTTTTCTATTTTCCATGTTTAAAGCAATAATTCATAATAATAAATTAATATTTCTGTTTGCACTCACTGCAGGGATGGACTCTGGAGTGCAGCATTACTTCAGTAAGATGAAAATAACACTCCTCTTTGATTCAAGTAAGTTTTAAGATGTGATTGTGAGAGATTCCTTTCTGTTTTCTGTTGTACTGTACTCTCCATAAGTCTAATAAATGTTTTTCTGACTTGCATCTCCATCTTAGGATGTCAAGCCCCCTGAACGCAAAGAGAGTCAGCATCAAAATGGACGTGCCCCTGATTGAAAACACAGAGATGTCAAAAGTATCTGTTGGCTGTCTACTTTTTGTTCAATATGGAGCATCCAAAAGCCAGTTTCTTTCATTCAGCGCTATTTAGCCCTTCTCAGTACTGAATTTGCCGCCATGGGTCATTTGTTTTTATTGTTTAAATGCTTATCAGCAGTTGAAGGTCTTTCCTTCATCTTCATTTCATAATGCATCTTCAAGAACCAAATACAGTGTTTAGCATAAATTAGGCCTTCAATTAATTCAGAAAAAAGTGTGCTATAACTGCAAACACCAAATAATCACAGCTATATCCACAGAAGAAACATCTTCATCAGCGTTTCTTATGCGTTTTCTAGGTCCAATACAATCTACAGTACAAAGAAAAGAGTATTAGGATATAACATGAACTCTCGCCACCATTATTGATCAGTACACAACCGTTTTTAACAGAGTTTTCAGGAATTCATGTAAGAAATGACAAACCTCCTGGCGAAGAATAGTGCAGGCACGGACAGCACCGTAAACCACATTTCTTCTTTTTGCTTTTTGAAAAAAACATGTAAGGTGTGTAAAAATATCAAGGATTTAGTCAAATGTAATTAAAATAACGTAAGAGATATTCATTTTCTCACTTTTGTCATGGGTCATTTGTTTTTATTGTTTAAATGCTTATCTGAATGTTAAATTATCATTTAACACTTATGAATTTAAAAACAATTCTACTAGCTAGTGTTTTAGTTCATTTTTTTTTAAGAAACGTTTATTTATGTTAACTCTTCTAACTATTGCTCTATGAATTGCAGTGTGTTTTATATTGCTTGTGTCATTGTAAATGCTAATAAAAATGTATTAAATGATTACATATTATTTAGATGTGTCATGCCTATGGGTATTTAAGTTTTTCTAGTGATAAAGTAACTAAATAAGCAGGTTAATTCATAAATTTTAATTAAAATAAATTAAAAACTAAATCAATAAACTGAACCCATAAAAGGTTCTATATAGAACCTTTTTCCTGGCAATAAAGAACCCTAAAGGGTTCTTTTGATTGAACCCTTAAAAAGGGTTCTATATAGAACCTTTTAGGGGTTACATATATGAAGCGCCTGATAGAACCTTTTTTGGTTCTATATAGAACCTTTTATTCTAAGAGTGTACACAGTCTACATGCCTTCTGTTGTCTGATTGATAGTTTATACTTTTTTAAGCAAGTATAATGGCTTTTAGTATAATTGTAAAAATGTCCCCCAAGGTTGTGATACATGTTTGTTTTTGCTGTGAAGTCTTTACTGATTTTTATGACGTAAATGTAAGAATAACTTTTATATTGTTAGTGATATTTCAAGAACACTTACTGAACTTGATTTACTTGATTATAACATTTTTTTTTATAGAAAAATCATGTTAAAATGTGAGTATCAAGATACATGAGGCTTTTGAGGAATGTACATCTCAATCATCATTAGTTTTGCATTATATGTTTTGGGAGATATAGTGACAACTGATATGTGCTTTTTATGCAAGTAGTCTGCTATATTGTTATAAAGATCTCATTGATTAACATTACAAGCTATCAGAATTTAATCTTGTTTTGTGACCATATAAATGTAACTGCAGCAAATTGCATATTATTCCTCAGTTTGGGTCGCTGATAAAATTGAGGTGTTTTTTTTTTTTTTTTTTGCTCCTCGAGTATGTGCTACATATTCTCTCATGTCATGCTGAACCATAAAATCCTGATGTATAAAATATAGGGGTGTAATGGCACACAAACATGTTGGTTTGGTATGTACCTCGGTTTTTAAAGTCACAAGTTCGGTACTGTGGTTTTTTGAACAAATGTGCCTCTGTGTATAAATAAATTAAATTATAAATTCAATCCTTAGCTAATGCTGTAAATTATTTAGGGAGCCCTTACTTGCACATTACTATAATATTAAATGTTAAAAATTAACAACTGAGCCCGAATTATTAAATTCAGTTGCTATTTTATTTTTAGATATAATAATCACTCAAATATTAAAAAAAACATGTAAATTGCACACACTATATGGCAGGTTTTGCATTATAATTATAAAGTTAATTTTCTACTCCAATTCATTTTTGAAATAAAATCATTTACACAATGGCTGTCATAACATGTTTTCATGACAAATTTATTTAAACATATATTAATCAAGACATTGTGCATATACAAAATACTCCCCTATACAGTTAAAGGTACAATATGTAATATTTTTGCAGTAAAATATCCAAAAACCACTAGGCCAGTGTTATATATTTTGTTCACTTGAGTACTTACAATATCCCAAATGTTTCCAACTATTTGTACATCGTGAGAAAATTGCAATTTTAACCAAGGCTCCGGGACGTGTGAGGAGTCGCCTGTCAATTGCGTCATACCCGCATTACCCTCGGTTTTTTTTTTTTTTTTGTAGAAACCATGGAAACACCAAAGACGCTTTAATATATTACACGTTTTAATAGACAAGGGAACAACTGTTTTGATATATTTATAGACAGAAAACGAATTAGCTCAACACGTATAGTCTTATTGTTTAAATCAATTTTCTTGATTTTTTTTGCGAGTACTAGCCTATGCTTTACCATGCCTCAGAGAAAAACACTATTTTGTGAAGTAGCTAACACAGCATAATCCGATGTAGCTTTATTTTTAGTAACAGGAATACAGAATTTTCTCCATCATACAATACGTTTTAAAATGAATTGCATGCCATTTATCAACACAAGCCATCCAGCATTTAATATGATATTCTAAAATCGATCTATCTTACTGCAGTGTGTCTCAAACAAATGTCTCACAGCAGCCACCTAGCGAACGCACAGAGTAACGTTATAACATAATTTTCAGCAAAGTCACATGTATCTAATATGATAAACAGAGCTCATACTCATGGCCAGAAAAGCGGAAGCGGCGCCGGTGACTGTGGCATAGTAAAAGTTCCGCTGCTCGTGAGGCGTGTGTTGCGCAATCGCTCCAGCGGCCTCGTTCAGCTCCCACAACACTCGGTCCTGCTCTGCTTCATACTACAATAACGTTAATAATTACATCCATGAACATGTTTTCTTCCCAAGGATAGCCCTATTCTTTTGCACCGTCCATTGATGTGAAGACCACATGTCCCAAGATTCCGCTCTCAAACTTGGCGTCATCAAGCTACGCCTTTGTTTTGAAAAGGCCTCTAGCGACCTCTAGCGGACAAAATTATTACATACTGCACCTTTAATTTCTCTAGAGAACCAACATGTTGTAGACACTAAATGCCTGAGGCAAATGTAATGCTACGTGAGATATTATTCTCAAGCTGTTTTACTGATATCTTTCCGCAGTTGAAACAGAAGTCATCCTTGATGACGTATGCAGCCTACAAATGCGAACTATGGAGGACACAGCCTCAGAAAAGAGACACAGCAGCTGGTTGAGAGATGTAAAAATACTGATTGATCATCGCTTCTTCTGTGATTTTTACTGGTACAAATCAGCGTTGCATTACCGCATGCGCCCTCTTCTGGATTTGGAGTGTGGATCGCATGTGACCAACTGTAAAATATGATACTCAAAACACACATACAAACTTTTTAATTTTGAATATTTCATTCAAAGTTTTAAGTTTCACAGTATGAGACACTTTTGAGATCTCTTTCGAAACTTTAGAGGAAACACTTCATCAAAAGTCTCAGTTTGATCACCATTTTAATGTAATGCTAGAGGAAACCAATGAGATTCAGAAAAGATCTTACATTATTTTTCTCCATTTGTAAACCTGAAATAGCAAGCATAGTATGGTACAAATGTGATATTTCAGAATAAATGCACAAAAATAGTCTTGCAGTGCTGTTCAGAGATCCAGCTCTCTTCTTCCTTTGTTGTGCCTGTCAATTAAAACATCAAGTAGCGTGTGCGCATGCTGCGCGATGATAATCTTCCACAAATAATGAGGACAGGCATTGAAACTACCATACACAAATGGCTGCAAGTATCTAATCAATTTCTCACAGGGATGAGAATTGGGTTTTTTTTCTTCTTCTTTCCCTATTTTATTTTTCTTTCCCCTCCTCCAGTAAATACAAATTGCTTATGCATCAGAATAGTCATTATCTCAGCTGCCAAGGTACATTGAATCTCAGAAACACGTGCGTTTTCCTGCAGTCTCCAGATCACAGGGATAGGCTAAAGTTGCACGGCTATTACAGCGGAATACAGGCCCGGTGTCATTCTAATTATTCCCTATCTGCAGATATGCAAGCACTATAATCTGTTTGGGTGAAATAGCCATTTCTGATCAGCGGTGCTGCGTCGAGCTGTTTAGGAATTCACCGCGTTTTTGATCTAATCACAACATCAAAATATTCATGACACACAATGATATCTCTCCAAGGCAGGCTGACAGCCATTAATGGGGAAACATGGGTAATTTATTAACACTTATCTAGACCTGAAAAGGCCTTTCACTCTGCTCACCACAGAGAGAGGAGTAAAATAGTTTTATGTGATACCAAATGATTTATAATGGTCAGTAGTTATTTGCAAAAGGGATTTAATTAAAACGTGCCCAATTTTGTCCAGAGATCTCCTGGAGGAAGTTCCCTAGAGAGGGAAAAACAGCCGTAGGGTTTTGTTTGAACCACCTTTGCTATATTGTGCATATTGTAAATAACAGTCCCCTCTTTGGTTAAATTGTACAGAAACAAGGTGCGATAAGCCCTCAAACAATAATGCTTTACAACAATGGCCGTACTTACTTCGCTAACTGCTACTACTAAGTTTTTCGTATACTCCCAGAGGCTAGGCTAACACGGTGGATCTCTTTGTCTTCTCACAACCATTCAATTAATCCAATCACCCACCATCAGAGCCAGCTGTGAGCTCTGATCGCAGTCTTGATAAACACAAAACAAATCAATATGAGCGTTGTAAAGGTTAAATGATGTTATGTTGTCTGTTGTAACGCCGCCGTGTGCTAGAGCAGTGAGCCACTGACTCGCTCTTACCTTGCCAGACTTTGCGCAAAACACTTTCAACTCATTGTATTTACATCCGACCCACCAGTAATTCATTCAAACCTTAGTTTATTTCATGTTTTTAATCCAAGAGCACACATTACACTTGCTAATTAGTCTAAATTAGCTGATTCTCTCACACACATCTTTCTTCAGAGAAAGGTTGTTTAGTCGATCCTACAAAAACACGACTTTGGTGTTGAAGTGAACATTTTCCAACTCAAATCCTGTAAAGGGTCTAGCAATCTTTTCTTACAGGCATACAGTCACTTTCAAAAACAATTAAGCCAATGACATCACTGTAATTACACTAACTAATTACCCTCTCTAAATGAACAGCTTAGCACACAGAAAGCACACACACACAACACAAAGTGGTTGCAGGAATAGAGCGTCCACTAAACTTCTTTTCTGCTCACCTCTCAAGACCACACAAAGGAAGCTCTTGTTTTGGGCTCACGTATGTGTCATTCTGAAGGTACATCATAAATATTTGCACTCAGTTCTTATCAGTGAATTTGCATTAGTCTCTTATCAGTCCTCTTGCCAGGCTTAACTTGATAAGGAGGAAACGCATCACACGCCTGCTATTAATGAACCTTTGCTTAGTCTGATGTCATTCTTTAGCCAAGACTTCATCAGCATCAAGGAGTTTGCATGTTAAAGAGTTCCCCTTTTTAACTGGGTTGGCTAAAGCAAGCATCAATATTACTATTGCTCATATACTGTATGAACAGAGCTCTAACGTTTAAAGTATTAAACTTTGGTGTGTAACCTGTCCTCAATGTTTGTGTTACATACATGAATGATACCTTAAATCATAAGGCTTGTCGAGGTCTGTTAGTACTTTAGACCTAAGCGACAGTCACATTAATATAATTTTCACGGCCAAAATCAGAGCATTTCAGTAGAAATCCACGCGATTGGGAATTTCGCGTGAGGATATTTTTGCAATGGGTTCCAGCTGATCATGCAGGTTTGCTGCATTGACCAACAGAAAGGTCATTGGTTTGAAAGTGACTTCTGTGTAAACTGTGCTTTATACACCTTATTTTTAACATAAGAGCAGGCGTGGACATTAACTTAATGTGAGAGGCATCCGGTGCCATCCGCTTCCAGTTATTATAGCTGTACAAAAACATTCCATAATGCTGCTTGATGTTGAAAACTGGTATTTGTTATCATTATTTTATTATAATTATAAGCACACTGTTAATAACATTTTTCTAGTTATTACCAATAGCAGCTAATGAATTTGAAGTCTCGTACATTCACAGAAAACAGTTCCCTTTCAAGTGGAACTTGATGCTGCGTCGTGGCGTTGACACTATGGGAATGGGAACGCTGTGATTGGCTGATCAGGATGACATAGTATAGTACGTCACTGAAACCATAAATAGACGCCAGACCAACGAGTCGTCAGCTTCTTTGTCTTAAGAAGCTGCATGTTTGAACGTGTGTTTGCTGAACTGAATGTGTGAATTGTCTGTCTTCAGGAGTTAGATTGCAATGTCAGGCTCAAAGTTCAGGAGATGTGTGATGCCTTGCCTGCGTTATATTACGGGTTTTATATTATGGGGCCTGAACCGTACTCTTTGGACATACAGGTTCAAGATGCTGACCCTCAAGCTAATCATGTCACAAATCCAATTAACGTAGACTAACCATGTTCCGTACACAACGATGTTCCGTACAGATGAGCTTTTACTGCTGATCGTTGAATACATACTTCCAGGTCATACATAAACTATATATCTATGTCATCTTCATTCCTTCCTCTTTCACCCCCGATCAAGACAGAGACGCCCCCGCCGTTTGTTCCCGTGAGATTTTACTAAGTTTGCAAGGTGCGCCCACTTCGCTTGAAAATGGACGGTGGGCAAGCTACACGTCAGACTGCAGCTTGTGTGGGGAGACAACTAGAGCAGCGAAAATGTACATTTCGACTTCATTTGTGCTTATCACAGTATTACAGTCTTTATGAAATAAATATTGTATTATCACAAATATATTGCCTTTTGTTAAATAAATGCTTTGAAATGGGAAATTTTAAACGTCAGTCGCGGACGATGACAGCTTGGCGCCACTCTCAGCCTGAGACAGGCAAAGACACGCATCCTGATCATTTATGTTTGGAAGTTTTCACATTGGTTAATCATAAAATTTTATTTCAATCAATGCAAATTGTTTGTTCTTCATTTTCTTCAGAAATACGTGGTAACGTTATATTCCCTAATGTTTCACATGTTTCATGCTTAACTCACATGCCGTTATTAAAGGGTTAGTTCACCCAAAAATGAAAATTCTGTCATTTATTACTTACCCTCATGCCGTTCCACACCCGTAAGACCTTCGTTAATCTTCAGAACACAAATAAAGATATTTTAGTTGAAATCCGATAGCTCCGTGAGGCCTCCATAGGGAGCAATGTACACTTCCTCTTACGGGTGTGGAACGGCATGAGGGTAAGTAATAAATGAAAACAGAATTTTCATTTTTGGGTGAACTAACCCTTTAATAGAAGACAGAATCAAGGCAACTCCTCTAGATTATTAAAGTAACGTTAATTAACTTACATTTTAACCAAATAAAAAGGTATTCGCCTGTCTAATTCATTTAAATTATGTTTTCTTCAGTTAAAATAAATAAACAACACACAATTGATCAGTTAAATGTCTATTTTTGCCATTGAAATCAAGTTATACGCTCTGTACGGAACATCATTGTAAGCCTGTACGGAACACCTTTAACCTTTAACATCTTCCGTACATAGGCGAAGGAGGTACTTTCGCCCACTTTTCTCTAATACTATTTGTCGAAAAGACATCAATCAAAGTTTGAACTGTACAATAGGTATTCCCCCAGGGAATGAGCACACAAACTTGCTTGTCTGGCTGTCAACAACGGGGGAGTGGTCGCTGACGCTAGTCTACGTTAGAGGATTTGTTTGTGACGATAGATCTATAGATGATAGATTCTGCTAGAACACAGGAAGTTTCTCAGGTTCGCTTTTGGGGCGAGGCATACCAATATCGAGTTCTTCCATTAAGCCTAGCCTTATCCCCACACACTTTCGACAGAATCAACAGCGAAACTTTTCCTCCCATACCTGAGGGGCTATCATGTGTCATGTGTGCACAGACAACACATTGGTAATCTCTTACATAAATCACCAGGGCAGGCTGTGGTTGCATCTCCAGGCGCAGCAGATCCTGCTCTGGGCAGAGGAAAAGTTCTTGTCTCTGAAGGCAGTTTACATTCCAGGGCATGCAAACTTGGGGGCAGATATCCTGTCGAGGCAGGGACTGAGGCCTGGGGAATGGCGACTCCATCCTCGAGTGGTGGAGTCCATATAGCAGAGGTACAGCAGAGCGGAAGTGGACCTGTTCACTTTGAAGGAGATGACTCACTGTCTGCTCTGGTTCATTGTCACACCTCTTGCTCTTTTGGGGCTGTATGCATTGGTACAGACATGGCCGAGCCTGTGACTGTATGCCTTTCCTCCGATAGCTGTGATCCCAGGGGTTCTAGCAAAGGTTTGCCAGGACCAAGTCCACCTTCTCCTAGTGACTCCATTCTGGCCAGTCCTGGTATGGTTCTCAGACCTGGTATCTCTCCTAGACAGCATTCCATGGGAGATCCTAGTTCAGAGAGATCTTCTGCTCAAGTGCAGGGGACGATCTACCACCCCAAGCTGGAGATCTGGAGACTTTCGGCCTGGCCTCTGAGGGGTACCAGCGCATAGATTCTAGTCTCTCAACCGAGGTTGTTGAGACAATTTTGAGTCCTATGGCCCCTTCCACCAGAAAACTGTATGCCCTAAAATGATGACTCTTTGTATCATGGTGCGAGCTGTGCCACCTGAACCCAGCTGCCCTGTTGGTTCAGTGCTGGGGTTCCTTTAAGAATGCCTTTCAATGGGTATGACCCCTGCTATGCTAAAGGTCTATGTGGCTGCCATGTCAACTAGCCTCATACCTTTAGATGGAGCTTTTGTTGGGAGAGATCCTTTCATGGTTCTTCTGGGGTGCCAGGTGGCTGAGGCCTTAGTTGGACCTGGGTCTTGGGAGCCTTAGCTGAAGCCCCATTCAAGCCTTTGAAGTCTCTGAAAAAAAATGCTGACTCTTAAAGAGGCTCTGTTACTAGCACTGACTTTGCTTCAGACAGTAGGAAACTTGCAGGCCCTGTCAGTAGCCTCTTAAACTTTGTGCCAGGTGATGTCAGAGCTATACTGCATCCCAGACCGGACTATATAATCCAAAAGCTAATTAAATTTATTATATGATGAACTGTTTATTCCCGGAACTGGGAAATCATCTCAATTCACTTACAAAAGAGTGAATTTTTTTTTTTTTTAATTGTTGAACATTGTTGAACATTTCAAAATGGTATTGCTGTTGATGTAAATAACCTAGCAACGTAACCTAGCAACATCCTAGAAACCACATAGCAACATTCCATAAAACACTCACGCTGCATCCAAAATCACATACTGTCTAAGTAGGTAATAAGGCAGGAACACACCAAGCCGACGGTCGGCCGTCGGGCAGTTTTTCTTCGTCGGCCGACTAAGTTTTCTCAGTGTGTGCTGCACCGTCGGCTGAAGTTGGTCCTCGTCGGCCTTTTTTCGGCCGATTTGAAATGTTGAATCGGCGTCGGAGCTTGTCGGTCCGTCGGGCCATCTGATCATTCTGATTGGCTGTTCAGCTATTGCCGCCTGCTGTTTCGGAAAGGCATTTCATCTCACGCAGGTGCAAAACTGATGTGCTGCTTGGCCGTCGGCTGTTTAGCGTCGGTTTGGTGTGTCAGGGCAACTTTGGACACAGACGCTGCCGACGTGAGCCAACCCCGCAGTCTGCTTTCGTCGCCACTAGTTCGTCGGCGTCGGCTTGGTGTGTTCTGGCCTATACACTTACTTAAAAAAGTATGTTCTATATAGCATGAATAGGGGTAGTATGAATGAAATTCAGTAATACATCTAAGTAATAGTAATACATCAACCAGTTGTTACTGTCACTTGACTTAACAGCATCAGTTGTGTCACTTCACCGCCATTCATAAACTCTCCCGTGGCCTCATGGTAAAGATAGTAAAGTGTCCATCGAATGCGCACTTCAGAATCTCGGCGGAAGTAGTAGGTCATCAAGGGACATTTCACCTTCTGTTTTTTGAGTACTATGTATTCAGATGCACTACTCTTGGCATACTGTATTCGATTTCGGGTGCAGCGTCAGAATACCTTAGCAACACATAGTGTTAGCAATATACTACAAACTAATCTTTTAGCAGCCACATAACAAGACCCTGACCACTACCCCCAAAACTCTAGCATCATGGGAGTTTTACACAGACGAGAAACACTCAAATCCTGGTTTTCAGGGGGTTTAATTGGGGCTAATGAAATGTAATATGTTCTGCCTAGAAATAAATTTAATTTAGTTTCTAACAAACCATAAAGGCCAATATTCAATCAAATATTCTGGTTTAAACACATTATGATATACAGTTAAACCAAAATCTATTCAGACACCTTGAACATTTAATTCATTAATACAGTTTATTCACTATAGTTAAAAAAAATGGTAATAAAATATGAATCTCATCATATTGTGATCTCATATTTAAACTGTGTCAGAAAAAAATAATCTTAATTATGTCAGATAACACTTAAGCAAAACATGGTCAGGGCCCGTATGTATAAAGCCACTCAGAGTAAAATTTTAATCTTAAGTGTGTCAAAATTCTAAGAATGACGTAATTTTACTCTTATTCTTAGACTTAAGAATAAGTGTGATTCATAAAGGTTCCTAAGTGTCAAGACTAGGTCTTAGCTCCTAAATTATTTAAGAGAGCTGTAGAGGTGTCTTAGCCTAGTTAAGAGTAACAAGATGGCAGCAGAGAAGAGGAGATGCACGCTTTCCAATGAAGATATGATGTATTGGCGTTATATGATGATATTTGATAAAATGATATAAACTTGACTGTCAATTCTTTTTGTAACTGACCTGATAAGAAATGTAATAACTTTAAATAAATGTAATAAATATTACTTAAACAATAATTGATATGTTTAATGCATTTTAATACATTTAAAGGTGCTGTGTGCGATTTGTCAAATTCGTTGTTGAACAGTGTTGATATTTGAAATCAATCCAAACAAAAACACCCCTCTGTTCATTGCTCCGCATCCAAAACTCACACTCCAATCCTAACCACCCTGCTCTGAGTCTGTCTCGAACCCCGGCCCGATCACTGCAGTCATGTGAGGCGAATGCACTATCAATGACGCTAAACACCTCATTCTCTAGTGGGCGTCAGTGTGCAGTAGCTAGTTTACCTGCAAAACTCTCACTGTCTGGCCTCTGTTAGACAGGAAATGAGAGTGGATGTCTGTTTATCACAGCTGATGAGCAACAAAATGCTTCACGAAAAATAAAACAAAGTTGATGAACGAACGACAAGGAAGCACAAAAAATTAACATACAGTACACGAGTAAATACAAACAAGAGTTTCTTGTTAATCGCAAACAATTTTGCTTAAACCATCAAAATATGAGGAAAATATATTTTTATATCATTTAAATGTTTTAAAATATGACATTGACTACAACATAATCAGTTTTTAATATTTCATTGGTTCTCTCTTGTTTTTGCATGTGTTCATAATTTCTTTGTATGACAGCCTGGCCAAAAATAATTTGAAATTTCATTTCAGTATCACACATGAAACAATTGACTCCAAAGCACAGCTACACGTTATGCTTGCATCTTTAAAATATTTGAATTAAGGTTGAAGAACTCAATTTTCATATGGCTGGACATCACATTTTGCCACTACTCTATGGCATTTCATTGACTTTCCAGCTGGCAATCAAACCATGCAGCAAAAGTAAACCATTTTTATGTTGACTGTGGGCTTCCCTGCAGTTGTTGGAGCCATTGATGAACTCATGATACATCATCGCTCCAATTGTAAATGAGGAGACATATATCAATAGAAAAAGATTCCACACCATCAATACTAATTTATGATAATTTTGCAAAGTGCAAAGCTATTTTTAAAAATAAATTAAAATAGTAAAACATTTCAGTGTCTTTTTCAAAGATTTTTTTTTATAACAACATTAAATGATTGGAGTTGTGCTGCTGTGACTTCACCCTTGCAGGCTCACTATTGGCTGATTCAGAGGTTGAGGGCGGCCATTTTGAGTTGACATCATTGTAGTCCTTAGTTCACAACACTTAAGTCAGCTCTTAAGAATCCGTCTTATACTTTACTAAAAGTTGCTTTTAGCTTCTTTATAAAGGTCTCATACTCTTAGAAAAGTCCTACTCTTTACTAAGAATTTTTTGACACTTAAGTCAAAACTTAAAGGTGCTAAAGAGGATGTTTTATTTTATAAATTTTTGCAATATTACTTGAAACTGTCTTTACTAACTGATAAAAGACTATTTATTAGGTGCACTGAAAGGAATAATATTAATATACATCATCTGTGCACGAGGTAGGGCCTTAAAAAATCAGCTGATTGGCCCTCTGGCTTGTCAATCACTGCCATGACGTTCCTTGTGAGAGACGAGCGGCTGCGCGCTCCAGTAACTTTCCACACTCCACAGGCGCCGCATGCAATGTTTTTGTCAGGAGACAGGAGTAACAACTGCAGATTATGAGTTACCTGCGGTGAGTCCGACATAATGAATCCACTAAGTGTGTGCCCGGCTTTAAGTCGCGCACACATTTAACGATTGTAAGGCCGATTATGAATGTAAATTGATACTTATGACTGATCGCGCTCAAACGCGTCCAGTCAGAGCCAGTTGCGTTCAGTCTGCGATTACAGTCGGTGTTCAAATTCCATGTGAAAGTATATAAATCTGCTTCAGGAGCAGGAAACAATCGCTGTATGTTGAGCATAGTCTTAGAATGTTTTAGCTAGTCGTTAAATGTGTGCCTGGCTTAATAACACAGCGAATGCCGGTGGTAAACACTCGTGTTCCAATACTCGTGCACGAGTTTTGAGAGGTGTTCACTCGAAATGGAGGGGGGTTGTTCTTACGCATGCGCTCATTTCAAAAACTCAGTCGACGAAAAGATCCTCTGTACCACCTTTAAGACTATTCTTAAGAGCATTTCTGAGAAGTTTTATACATATGGGCCCAGGTCAATGTCTGAATAATTTTTGGTTCCACATTTTTTTTATCAATTTTACTGGTAGTCCACTGTATGAAGAATTTTTGGGTATAATATGTTACAGTTTACTTTATTTTGCTATCCTCACTTACATAAATGAACTATAGTGTCCTGCACCCACAAGTAAAAATATATCAAAAATATCAAAAATGTCTGAATAATTTGAATGTATAGACAGCATCTCTATTATGCTGTTGATCCCTCAGAAAATAATTTTAACCCCGTGGGAAAAAAAATGCATTTATAGTAATGCACTTACTGTAATGCACAATGGACATCTATGTGAGAAGACATTCATGAGGATTGCAAAGTAGCAAATTGGAATAACTGAAGCTTGTATTAAAGCATGTTCTGTCTTCCATACAACCTTGTGTGTAGTTTAAGTTGTAAAGTTCAATAAATTGTCCTTTTAAGGTGGGAACACTGTTTTAAGTTCTGTTTTATAATTGTTCTACTTTCATGCTAAAACATATAATATTCAAGCCAAACAGATCAGCTTTTAAAACAGCTTGAAATTGAACATTTATTCTGATGCTGTGCCATCAGACTTCGATACTAGGTGCATTACTGTAAATTGTCTTGTTTTGTAAAACATCATGTCACAGACACTGTCCATGAGCTGCATTGGGCTGGGATGTGGGCTGCTGCTGATGAAGTGTTTGGAATGTTTTTCTGTGCCTCCTCATCTTTCTCTTTGCTGCTGATTTGAAAGAACGGCCTCTCTTCACCTCACACTGTGAGATTCCCCCATCTGCTTCCCCTCCATTTCATCAGCGCACCGATCAACGGCAGCCCTTCCCTCTATCACAGTCACCTCACCGCATGCCACGGATTTGAAGATTAGCTACTCCCATATTTTCCCTTTCAGCTTTTATCTCCTACAAGACACAGCCATACTGAAAAAGGGCAAAATCACAACGAGCCATGCGGTTTCTAATGCCTTGAGGCCTTTTAATTACAAAACCAATGAATAAACTGAGCAGAGGAGTGGTGTATGTTAAAATTAAGGGGACAAATTCAATGTTGTTTGTGGCCTCTTAAAAATTCCTTGTCTCATTGTATTGCTGTCATTGCATTTTTTTAGATGAAGACAATGAAGCTATACTTAAAATTAAAATTGCTTTCCTTTTTTTGTATGCCCTTTTATGATTTTCAGTCTTGCACTATTGTAAATTATCATATGTTATCAACTCAGCTCTAAATATGCTCTGAAACCCTCTGATGTACTGATGTATTTGTTTTACCTACAGTAACCAAACTCGGTTCATATATTTTTCTCATTAAGCCTGACAACTTTCTAATTTAAACTCATGAGCTCTGACCAACAGGAAGTCGGCTATTTTGGATTGAATGTGGATTTTTTGAAAAATCAGGCTCTGAATTTTAATCTTCTACTTCTAGAGGGTTTTTTCGATTCAGACCAAACATTTTTAACATTGTGCTAAGACACTGAAGATGTTAAATTGTGAACTGATATTAGATATCTTGAACAGTGTTGCCATGGCGAGAGATTAAAGTAATATTGAAAAAGGGAAACAGGAAAAGTCTCATATCTTCTAAACAATACATTATACACAATTTATTTCTATATAAAATAATACAAATGTTTGAAATAAACACATTTTATTCATTTTTTTCAATTCAAAAAGCATGTATAAATTAAAAATTGGCAGATTAATTATATCTGGTAGAAAAAATAAATAAATGTCATACATAGTGTAACCACTAGAGCAGCATATACCGATTTTTAAACAGGGTTGAGAAAATTTGTTGAGAACACTGTTGAGAGCACTGTCTCTTTTAGGTATAATTACATATAGTGGGGATTCTATTTGGATGCATTTATTTAGACATTATCAAAGACTGATTTCTATCACAGCGTAGATTTTATTTTTTATCTAAAATGTTGAATCTTCTGAGTCAACTTACTGATAAAACAGTCTCCAACTAAGCATTTGATCTCACTCTGCCTCTCTCTCTCTCTCTCTCTCTCTCTCTCTCTAATCCATATGAATCGAGTGATTTAATCCAAGTTTTCTGAAGATAATCGATGCTTGTTATGATGAATAGATTTAATTTAGGCTTTTACTCGCATGTAAACATTGATCAGTGAACATAAGCAGAAGCTCAAATGAACCTGAATAATGCACAAGAACAAACCTCTTCCGGAAGCTCAAATGTGCTGCGTAACACACAAGAATGAACCTCATTGCATGATTACACAGCACGTTTGAGCTTCCGGCAGAGGTTTGTTCTTGTGCGCCATTCACGTTTGGTTGAGCTTCTGCTTATGTTTGCTGATCAATGTTTACATGTGTGTAAAAGCCTAAATTAAATCTGTTCATCATAACAAGCGATCGATTCTCCTCAAAAATTTTAACTAAACCGCTCGATTCATATGGATTATTTTTCCGATTGCTTTATAAATGTTTTGAAGTGTCAAAGTGGTAGTTACAAAGGCAGTATATGGAAGGAAATCTGACAGCATTCTGTCATCAAAAAGATCTTCATTTGTGTTCCGAAGATGAATGAAATTCTTACAGGTGTGGAACAACTTGAGGGTGAGTAATTAATGACAGAAATTTCATTTTGGGGGGAACCCTTTAACTATTGTTAACAAATGAAACCTTTTGTTAGGTTTTAAATTATGTGACAGTAGAGCCAAATTGCATTAATTTCATTGCATTAGACACAAAATACTAAATTGGGTGTCAGTGGGACAAATTCTGCTAGAGCTTTTCTCAGAACCAAGTTTATCACTTTTCTCTGCATTTATTGAAATGACTTTTAGTCAGCTGCATCCATTTTTAGTGGATGTAAGAAATCATTTATCCTCCTCTTAGCAGACCCTTGTAAAATAGAAATGCACTTAATTGTATTGAATATGCACTTGTAGTATACAGATTTTAAAAGTAGCCTATATTTACTTTCAGATAATATAATAATAATGCTTAAAGACAGTACACTTTCATGAATGTTTCTTAACACAGTTAAGTAGGCTTTTAAAAAGTGCACAATTAAGGGTTTTGTTTATGTTTTAATATTCTTTTGTTGTGCTTTAAAGTACACTTATTTGGATGTGTTGACTACTAAAGCACATGCAAAATGATTCAGTATTACATTTTATTAATATAATATCAAGTTAATATATTTTAAATGTACTAAATTTTAGTTTAATCATTACAAATGCATAATTACAAATATATTTAAATAAATGACATACAAGTTTCAATAGAAATGACATGAAAGTTAAATTTTTATTTGACCATAAATGCTTGTCAGTACATTCAACAGTAAACTTTGAAGACAAAATTATAATAACTTTTCATTTAATTGTAAATAACATGCAATTAAGTGTCCAAAAACATAACATTCATTTCACACTTATGTATTCTTTTAAAGTATATTATTTCTGTAATAAGTGCTCTTTTTAAAAGTATGCTAAAGTGTGCTCCTTTTTCACAATGGGAGTTTCATCTCATTAACTATCAACGTCATCCGCTAACATCTGACAACCACAATATGTCACCATAGTTTGGTTTTTATTTTTTTTTAAATTGGTTTATATTTTAAAAACTTGTTTATGTGAAAAAAGTGTGTTTGTGCAATCTTTCTTTCTTTAAAATAAATAATAATAATAGTTAAAATGGTGTTAACAATTAATAAGTAAATAATAAGTAAAAATAATGAGTTATTTTGTTTTTTAATACAATGACCATTGGACCATTGATGTCTAAAAGCCTACTCTTTGTGGCCAATTGAATAAGTATCAGAGTTAAAGCTTCAGTAAAAACAAATGGAAAATAAAGACATTCATTGTACGATACAGACCATGAAGCAGCACAATGATGGATGCTTCATAACTCTATAAGAGATCCTCGTATATGGAGATGACACTCTGAGAGCTATTGTCTCCTCACACGCTAACAGCTGTCTTTATCTTTTGTTATGACACGACAATCTCTGACAGAAGCCTAATTACTGTTTAAGTTAATTACCAGCACTACACTGATGCTCTGCCTTCAGTTCAAAGCTCTCAGCAGCTAATTGACGCGTCGGCTTCTGCATATTCGAACCATAATGGTGGCATGCCATTATCAAACCTCTAATGATCAGGTGCTGGGCATTATATGAGGAAGCAGGGCATTTCTGTCCAGGCCTCTGAACTCCCCTCACCCCATGTGATGACTCTCTTTGCCCCCATCTCTGCTCTGATGCATGAGATGCTATGGTGGTGACAGCGCTAAGAGAGAATGTTCTCAGAGAGAGGAAGTGAGCATGTGATGGATAGTAATTATGGAGTTGTTCATTTGATAATCCTGTCTGCTGTCCCACAGGGAGCTAATTAAACACTGGGAGCATTCATTAAGCCTGCACCTGTCTCACTGCAAATGATAATGGGCCAAAGATCATCTAAGCTGAAAATGTCAATGACAGAATGGAGGAAGTCAGGAAACAATGTAAGAGCTGTTGTTTTGAACGACTGAAAGCATCAATGTATTTTATTTTTGATGGACGACTTTATAATCTAAGCCCACTGGGAAAACAGTTTTGTTTGATATTGTTTTCAGATTTTTAAGGTGTCTTCTGCTGAACACTTTTTCCCTACTTTAAAACAACATGAAATTAAAATGGACCTTATTTACTTTCTTTAAAAGGCACTCTATAATATCTTTTCTCATTTAAAAAAAAAAGTTGTACACATATTTCATAGAATTATTTAATTAATTAATCTAAATCAGGGTCACAGTCCTACAGAGATTAGTTGCTCCAGCATACATACCTGTAGTGCTATTTAATAATTAATGAATTATTATACATTTCCAAGATCTTCAATATTCCTCATAACAACCTCAAATGAGCAGAATTATTAAATCTAAGCTAAAAATGTCAGTGACAGACTGGAGTCAGAAAACAATGTAAGAGCTGTTGTCTTGATGACCGGAAGCATCGTGTTTTATTTTTGATGAAAAAGTGCTTAAGTGTGTTGGTTAAAGGGTGTTTGGTGGTTAAGTGCATGTGAAAGAGGAGGGGTGTCCTCTGCTGAACATTGATCTTTTTTTTTTTTCTACTTAAATCTAACATCAAATTAAAATGGACCTTATTTGGGCGTTTTAAATATTTTTATTTATTATAAATAATGTAGCTTTTATTTAATAATTCATAAATCATATATGCATTTCCAACAATATTCATATTCATCATAACCTACAGGCCAACTGAGCAGAATTATTCAATCTTATTTCTATTATCTATTGTTATTATGTTATCAATTAAAAACATAGACCTGTATGGGTGTCACATTTTAAAGATTCAAAAGTTCCAATCCAAAGGTATTTAATAAAAGAATAAACACAGGGTAATCCAACACAACATACTGTAACAGCTCAGTACACAAACAATAGCCGACAATGAACTGAGGAAACACATGAACTTAAGTATACAATGATAATGAACTAAAAAACTAACAGGTGTGATGATCAAACGAAATGCAAAGGTAACTGATGAGAGCGGGAAAAGTGAACAAAGACAACAGGAAATAATGAAAAGCAAACTAAGGCCATGAAAATGAAACTAAAAGAACAAATGACTAAGTACACTGCAAAAAATGCTGTTCTTACTTAGAATTTTTGTCTTGTTTCCAGTCCAAATATCTAAAAATTCTTAGATCAAGAAGCATTTTCTAGACAAGTAAAAATTATGTTCTTGTTTTCAGGAAAAATAAGTCAAAATTAAGAGAGTTTTTCCTTAAAACAAGCAAAATAATCTGCCAATGGGGTAAGCAAAATAATCTTATTTCAAACTGAAAACAAGATTATATAGTTTATTTTTGGTTTGATATAAGATTATTTTGCTTACCCCATTGGCAGATTATTTTGCTTGTTTTAAGGAAAAACTCTCTTAATCTGAAAACAAGAAAATACTTTTTACTTGTCAAGAAAATACTTCTTGATTTAAGAACTTTAAGATATTTTGACTAGAAACAAGACAAAAACTCTGAGTAAGAACAGCATTTTTTGCAGTGTATGTGACAATGGGTAAGGGGAAGCCCTGATTGATGATATTGTGAAAATATTTTCTTGGATTTGGTGGAATTCAGATCCAACTTTGGGATCACTTGAGACAAGACTTACTTTGTTCAATTTTAATCATAAAAAAGAAAGTTCCTGTCTTGAATGCTGATTGGTCAATGCAGTTATAGCAACACATCACTGCATCTTCCATAAAGTCCAGCTATCTTTGTTTACATGTCAGAGAGTTTACTTGTTTGCGCAAAAGTGGCACTTTGTGGATTTCTAAAAGAAAAGTGTGTCCTTAGAGGGTTAGTTCACCTGAATTCATTTCATCAAAAATATCTTAATTTGTGTTCTGAAGATGAACAAAGGTCTTACAGGTTTGGAACGACATGAGGGCGAGTAATTACTGACAGAATTTCCATTTTTGGGTGAACTAACCTTTTTATTATTTTATTATTTAATATATTTTTATTTTTTATTATGTATTTACTTTTTATTATTTATTATTGTGTTGATTTATGTAGTTTAACAAAGTATTCACAATATATTAGGCCTTTTTGTTTTATTGCTTACATACTGTTTATATATTTTGCTTAATTAATTTGTTAGGTCTTTTGGATTTATAATAGATGTATTTCTGTTATTTGGGTATTGTTAAGATTAATATACTAATAATGTTATACTGATTATGTAAACCTTAAAAGCACACAAAACCACTGTTAAAAATAGATAATTAATTAGACTCCTTACTTAATGACTTGTAAAAATATATTTTAGTGATCTTATAACCAGAGTCGGCGTGACAGGGGTTGAATTTGCTCTGTGCGAGTGTTATTAAGTAGAGGTGTTGTTCCCTTAATGATTAATTACCTAATGTCAGCGTCTGTGCGAGGGGCAGCCACACACAGAGACTCCGTCAGGTTGTTAGTATGTGTGATGATTAGCAGTCCAAGCCCATAGGGACACATATTAATGAGGCCACATACAGTGTTAACAATTCATATCAATTCTTAAGGCAGGGCCTAAATTAATTAAGCTCTCATTTACAGGCACACAGAAACCCCTCTGGATTTGACCCGAAGAGAGGGTGTTAATAATGCTTTTTGGAGTAGCATTTACACAATTAATTAATTCTCATTAACAGCTAGTGAAATATAACAATTATCAAAAGGATGTTAAGGTGATGTCTCAATAATGACAAGCCTGATGCTTCATTACCTCTGTGGTCAGTCAGTAAAATCTCATTTAGTCTGAGCATTTCAGTCAAATATGACATACATTGCGTCATGCTAAAATTGTGTCCTGCTTTTAAAATGTGTATATATTACAGGAAGTGCATAGATATGTATGCAACATTTGAACAACACAAAGGAAACCTTTTATTGATACTTATTACAGATATCATTATGCTCATCATCTATATATATTACCTTTGTCTAAAAATAGACCTCAGAGCTGTATATACTGTTCTTCCATACCACATATAAATCAGTATTGGAAGAATTTGACGAGAAAGTTATCTTCTGACATTTTAGAGGAGACATGTGAGATGACTGGGGTCTTTTTCTTATAGGATGAAATTCTGAGAGACAAGAGACTACCAGATGTCTCAATTTGATCTAAATTTTTATCTTTAAGTATCAAGCTTTGTTTGAGATGTTTATCCTAAAAGAGAAATAAAAACAGGCATAAATGTGTAGCATCTGGACCAATCAGACACCCACAAATGATTCATTATATTTAAGAAAAATCTTCGACCATGACAGAGACAAACCAAGTGTACCATAATTTCTTCATTCGATGCGGAAGAAATCGATTGCAACTTCAGCACCATTGGACCGAACTCTCAGGACTTTCTACTGCAACAGTATATTCGGATGCTCTTCAAACAGCTGAGGCATAATGCAAGTATTGTACGAGATACTAAATAAATGCTGCTAGTTAAATAAAGGGGTTCACAACTTTACCTAACAAAGGAGCTTTGTAGTGAGAAACTCATGGTTCTTTCCTAGTTTAATGACTCTTTTCCCATAACTTCATTTTCTGTTCCCATGTTCGGTTTCATCCTATCACTTTTCATTTTACCAATGTACGTGTGATTGTGTTTGTATGTGTCTGTTAGAGTAGTTGTGTTCGTGATTTAATAAAACTTGTGCACAGTACGTGTTTGGTTCTGACTCCTTGCCTGCAGATAAATTGTCACTTAAATGATCTCAATCTTGTTACACGCTCTAAGCGCTGTAAATGCTAAGAAAGAATTATGTTTCTGTGGCCATGAAAAATGCCCTCTTCTTAGAATTAATTGATAATCAATACTGAGTGCTCACAGGATGAACTGATTAATTGATTGTAATGTTAATGTAGGTACATCAAGTTCATCTGATTAACCGATTCAAATATTCATAATTATTCATAACAAGTTGTGAATAATTATTAATATTTCCCCCTTTGAGCTAACTTGCTACAAATGAGACAATTGTTGACATACAGAGAGTATAGTATCATTTCAACATTGATAATAATATGAAATGTTTATGGCACAGCAAATCAGCACATTAGAATGATTTCTGAAGGATCATGTGACACTGAAGACTGAAGTAAAAATGCTGAAAATTCAGCTTTGCCTTCACAGGAATAAATTACATTTGAAAATATATTCAAATACAAAACAGTTATTTTTAATTGTAATAATGTTTCAAAATATTACTGTATTAATATTTGACTGTTTTTACTGTATTTTTGATCAAATAAATGCAGCCTCGGTAAGCATAAGAGATGTCTTTCAAAAACGTAAAGAAATCTTGCCGACCCCAAACTTTTAAACAGTGTATATGCTATAAAACAGGGGTCCTCAATTCTGGCCCTCAAGGTCCACTTTCCTGCAGAGTTCAGCTCCAACTTTGATCAAACTCTAACTTTCCGGTACATTTTGATTAGCTTGTTCAGGTGTTTTTGATTAGGTTTGGAGCTAAACTTTGCAGGAAAGTGGAGATATTAAAGAAATGTCATTTGTGATAGTTCTTTGCCAATAATAATAATAAATGTAATAATGATTTGGAGCATGCAGCCGCTTTCAGTATCCACACAGAAACAAGATTGTGATAACTGGCCCTTTTATTCCCTATGCATCAATGATGTGCGATAGCACCACAGAGTGCGTGTGTGTGTGTACACGAACATGTGTGACAGCCCCCGATTTCTGGCCCCAAGGACTTGTTCATTCCCTTTCCATCAGCAGCCGTTTTCAGGTGGCATGCAGTAATTTCATGGCTCGTTGAGGGTGTGCGAAACCTGGGCCACTGTCACTGTTAACTTTCCTCTCGCCTGGAGCCTTTAAATGAAGTTATTAATCCAGCAAACACAAGCGGACCGGTCGCTCCCGTGGGGAGGAGCAAAATTCACTGCCCCCGTCGACATCCGTGTTGCTACGAACCGTGTAATGACAATTTCATTTGTTTTTTTGTTTTTTAAAGATAACTTTGACGTCACCTCAGTGGATGTCACCCGTCAGGCCCGGTCACACTTCCACTTCCTCTCGTCTTATTCTCCACGTTGCGTCCTCCATGTTTCCACCGCTGGTTTCCCAACTTCCATGTTCTGACGGTGCATCTGTTTCCTGTTTAATTGAATCAAGCCTTTAGAGTTTCCATACACCCCCTGCACTGAGTAAATGTGGTAAGACCACAGAAGTAAACATCAGAGGTAGTAGGAAGCAGCTTTTGCCATTCACAGCTTATCACCAAAGACCCATATGTTCACATAATATGCCTCCAATTTGAAGAAAAGGATAACATTGTCTACAAAATATCCCTCACAGACAATGTTGAGAGACTAATACATCAAACTAAATTTGTTTGCCTTACTGTAAATATAATCTTCTGCTTTGTTTTTTACGGGAGACTTAAAGCACTCTTGTAGGGGTTGAGTTATTTTAGCAAGATTTGGCCATTCTAGATTTTTTTTTTCTCTTTATGGATAGCATACAGGTGGGTAAAAGGTTGGCGGGGATGATGTTTTGCCAATTTATTTTATCAAATGAACTAAAAATGAACTTCAAATATATCTCACGCCAGAGGCGAAAACATATGCAAAACCCATTACACAGGCTTCACCCTACCCCATTTCACACTATAATTCTATCAGATATCCTTTTAATGGTCTTCAGAAATGTGAAGGTGATGGAAGGTAGGTGCAAGGAGTTGAGGGCTTCAGACAAGTCAGATAAAGTAACAGGATGAATTATGCCTTAATTGTTACCGCTCAAGTCAATCTTCTCAGAGAGATGGGAAAAAATGGATGGAGATGCATGCCACAAAAGTCAAGAACTGTACCTACCTCTGTTGTTTCTTGAGGAAAATCTCAGTATTGTTTGTTGGATAGATCTTTAAGTGCACTTTAATCATTCAGGATGTGATGTTACATCCAAACCATCATGGGTGATTCACTTTGTCCCTTATGACTGTTCTCTTATTTTTATTTATTTATTTTTTGGCAACATAAATTGAAAATGGCTTGTTTGATGCATCTCTATTTCTATTTCAGTGGACAAATGTTTCAAAAAATACACTTTTGGGAGGTACATTTATTGTTTCACAAGTTCATATCTGCTCATGTAATCCTTGAATATAATGAAGGTAAACAAATTTGGCTTGATGTCCAAAAGAGGAGGCTTGAACTTGAGACTCTGAGCTCTGGAGTTTGTTATGAAATGTATAAAAATAAATTTGGAGCTGCAAGAACTGGTACTTCATGCTACTGAAATATGTAGCTCTTGCATTATATTTGACAATATTGGATGAATTTCCTCATCCAGAACCTTCATCTAGAACATAAAGCAAAACAGGGTAATTGTTTAGTTTAGTTTACTGAGAACAAGACAGTTCAGGAATGTTGTTCCTTATTTTAAAAAAAAAGAAGAAAAAAAAAGGGGTAGTAGTACACTTTAGCGTATTTTAAAAAGAGTAAATTTTCATGACAAAAAATACTTTAAAAGAATATACTTTACTGTGAAATGTAATGTTTTCAGACACTTAACTGAATGTTAATTGCTACCAAATGAAATAGCTTAAATTTAATCATTTATATTAACTACAATTAGCTGAGCTTTAGAGTGCTTTTTCTAAGCCACTTAAGTAGGACCTAATATATCTTTATATGTAATTTCATAATTACTTTTATTATCTTTGAAATATAATCAAAGTGCACTACCGAATGACAAGGATTTATGGGAAACTAAAATATATTTTAGTGCCATTTATATTTAAACTTGCATGTCATGTATTTGAATACAATTGTAATTACAATAATGATGAACTTTAAAGGTAATAATAAATAACACACTTAAGTTAAAATGATTATCAAGTACTTTACATGTGCTTTATGTTAATCAACACGTCAAAATAAGTGTACATCTTTAAAGCAGGACAAAAGATTATTAAACCATCATGATTTATTATGTACTTTAAAGTAAAACTTAACTTTTGACATTATTACAAAGCGCAATTTTTTAAATTAAACTCAAGAGTTAAAGAAAGTCATCAAAGTGTACTCTTTATGTACACTTAAGAAGTCTTTTATTTCATTAATATTGTATTATCTACAAGTAAACATACTTGTAAGATTTTAAGTACACTACAAGTGCACATTCAGTGCACTTCTTTTTCACAAGGGGTAAGATTTCAGTTTGAACTAACCAAAATGGGATATATTCATAGTGGCCTCTAAAATTGATTGCACCCTACACTCTTCAAAATAAAAGGTTCCAGTAAAAATATAGAAGCCCATTTAGTGTTTTACAGTTGGATGCCATTAGAGAACATCTTAAGTTTTACAAAGAACGTGTCATTCTCTTGTTCTTAGTGATCTTGTGCTTTAAAGAACTCAGTAATAGTTTGTTCTGAAGAATATAACACCAAGAACTTACACCCTCCAAAGAAACAAAACTTCCTACAGAGTGAATAATGCTTCATGACAGGAACCTATTCAAAGAACCACTGAGGAAGTTTTATTTTTAGGAATTAAAGGTTAAGTGGTTGTGATTTATTGTAAGAGTGCAGCATGCACTTTCACCCATTCTGTATCTTCTTTTCCATAGAGGTCATTCTGTCCTCTGTGTTTTATAGACTGTCTTTCCCCTGCCATCATTTTACAGCACAGTTATTTACATCGCCCTCTCGGTTGAGCAAGATACGGGCATAATTGCACGTTAGTTTTTAATTATAAAAAAGTAAGGCGATGGGCTGTAAGGTAGCATCACATTGTTCCCGTCTTATCCATGCTCTGTGATCGTGTGAGGCTGTCTCCTGTGCTAAGTGATGATAAGCCTGCTTTCTATGCTCGCTCATAATTAATCCATCTCTGGCGCGCCCCCGCCCTTATCGCGCTCGTTCCCGCGTCTCAATGGAACTGGAATTCTCCATTGATATCTCCCATAAAAAGAGAGTTGCAAATCCTTTAGTTGAGCCTTAGATTGAAGACATGATTCCCATTGCGCTAAATCTCAGCATCTATAACCTGGAAATACATCAAATTAAAAACAGACTGTTTTGGTGAAATTCCAAGGAGGAATTTCAGTCTGTTGTATATAAGTGCACTTGACATAACTGAATGTAATATTTTGGAAACCTAATTACATGCCAACTGTAATTGAATGAAAATGTATGATAGTTAAATTTTGTATTAAATGCAATTTGCTGTACTTTAGAGTGTTTTTTGACCCACTTAGGTAGAACTTAAGTGCATCTTTATGTTATTTCATATTATCTTTGAAATATTGACTGATTTATGGTAAACTAAAATATACTTTAATGTTTCTATTGAAACTTATATCAACTATTTTAAAAATATTTGTAGTGATAAAATTTATTTAGTACATTTAAACAATGTATTAACTTTAAATGTAATATCGAATAACTCACTACCGTTAAAATTATAATCACATACTTTACATGTTACATGTTTTAGAATGTTATACAAGACATCAAAATAAGTGTACATATTTAAAGCATGCAAAAAAGATTATTAAAATATAATGATTTAAAATGTACTTTAAAGTAAAACGTTTAATTTGACATTGTTACAAAGTGCACTTTTTTTTAAAAGTGTACTTAAGTATGTTAAGAAACAGTCATGAAAGTGGATTCTTTAGTACACTTAAGGTGCCTTTTATTTCATTGATATGTTATCAGTTTTTTTTTGGTTACACTTCATTTTACAATGCCGTAGTTACATTGTAATTACTCAAATAAGTACTATTATTTAACTACATGTACTTACTATAGAGTTACAGTTAGGGTTAGGGTTTGGTTTAGGGTTAGTTACTTGTAATTATGCATCATTTACTGTTATTACTATAGTAAGTACATGTAGTAACGTGTAACTACGCCACTTTTTTAAATACATATATACTTTTAAGATTTGAAGTACACAATTAAGTGCACTTTTGGATTATAAGCAGGTTTATATAGATGATAAGTCATATTCATTGACAATTCAACATTTTTTGCATTTTTTTTTTTCAATTCAACATTTAAGTTCAGAAATGCTGTCTAGGTAGGCAGCTCACTAGGCATATATCCAGAATGGAATACTCGCACACTGCTTATACTGTGCAGTAAACACTGTAAACAGCCTTCTGCTTCTTTTTTTTGTGTGTGTGTGTGGAATGCATAGTGAAACATTTCAAATAGTAGTGTGTATGCATGTTGAATTCAGCAAATGGCATGCAGCAATCATCTCGGAAATAAAAATGGTTGTTTCAAATTTTATGCAAAATAGCCTTATCTCTTTGTAGTTCGATCAGTTAACAAGGACATGCTAAAAATGGTGGTATTTCCAATTCTTTCTCACACTGGGAAGGTAAACTTGAGCACATTGCATTGTGGGATATAGTGTTGCACAAAGTAAGCTCTGGCCCTGTCTCAAATGGTGCACTTGATGTCTATTTTGATGTCTTGCAGGACCAATGGTCTATGGCATTAAATCAGGTGTGGACTTTGAGGAGGACTTCACGGTGCCATTTGGGATAAGGCCTCTGTTGCATGCAGTACATTTTAGCAAAATGCAGTAAATTATCCAGTCATAACATCCCATAAATTATCAAAATTTGTAAACCACGCAAAGTATGCATATTGTATACTGCAGAAATAGTAGCCTACACGGTTTTGAGACCTGTTCAATGTAACCTTTTACATTGTGTTGTTCTGAAAATTTCCAGCTAATATGATAAACAAAACAAAAAATAACCTATTGGCTGTAACACTTTTTTTTTCTTCTTTCTTTTTTTTTTTTTTTTACAAACAATCAAAAACAAAACTCACAACAACCCAGAAAGTTATATTTACACCGTATTTAATTAGACCTCATACAAAACCATCCAGAGAGGAAAGAAAAAAAAAGAAAGAAAAAAGAAAAACGAGGGTCTATTAAAATACTACAGCGCAGTGAATGTAACTTGGCTGTAGTGTGTGGAGTGTGTGAGTGCTGCTGCAGCTCTACGGCGCACCGCTGCGCTCAAACCTCCTGCAACAAAAGCACAACACGCGCTCATCTGCGCTGTCACTGTGCGCTCGGATCACAACACAACTTAACCCTCTACACGACGATACCAACTAACCCTGACTGGAATCAGACAGACACTGAAACACATCCGAGTCTTACAGACAGCGCGTTTATCTGTGTTTGGATGAATCGCAGTATCATTTTTTAATCTCGAGACCAGCGCGCGGAGCAGGAATGTCCCGGAGGAAACAGAGCAACCCAAAGCAATTCAAACGTGAGTTTGCCAACGCGGATTCTACTCATGCTTTTTTCCTCAAAAGATGACAGTTGTTTATAGTAGTTTTAGTTCAGCTAAAGTTGAGAAACAAACGTTTCTTTAAACACATTTTAAATGCATCGATTTGTGATCGGAGCAGTCTATTGTGGATCAGAAAATCAAAGGCTTGTTTTGTTTCATTGTATGAAATAATTTATATTCTTCTTTTATATTATATCGTAAAAGAAATGAATTTTTTTTTTTTTTAATTTTGAGATCTTTGTAAAGTTAGGAACTCTTGATTTGTGTGAATGGCTGCATGCAATGTTTGTGAAGTATAAGCCATGTGCATTATTATTACTTTTAATACAGTTAAAATATACACTTGAAAATTACACTTATAATCTTTTATTTTCTATTGTTTGAGAAATTAATGTAATGAAAAAAATGTCTTTGGAGTGAAATTAACGTAATCTGCAAGTTTTTAAAATTGCAACAACTCTTTTTTGAATAAGGCAAACATTGCAAAATATACATCTTGGAACTACAGAGAAGTGCTTTGGTTGACGCTGGATGGAAACTCAATTTCTATTGAAGCAAACTTGAAATAACAAGGACAGGTCTCCAAAATACGTTATTTATTTTCAGTCTTGGCATACGGTACTGGAGTTTTTATAGTGCTGAGACTGTTTGCTTAGCAGTCCAGGCATATCAGCCTTCATCATGTCTGTTTTCTGCTTTTCAAGGTCTGCATTATACAGAAGGCAGTTGTTGTGATATCTCAATCTGCAGACGTGTCCCACATATTTCTGGAGTGATTTGAAACACTAGCACAGAGCAGAGAGTTCTTGAAATGACTGTAGGCTAGAGAGCGCAGCAGCACCTGTAAGGAGCACAGCTTTACCAGCCACCTGCTCATAGCAAAGGACAAAGAGGTTGTTATTGGTAGAGACGCTCCTCTCTTTTTTTGTTACATTTTGTTCCCAATTGAACGCACTTTGCCCTGTTATCTGAACCCTGGCGATTCACCCTGGATTTTCATATTTTGCCTATTCCATTCTCTGGTGTGCCCTCTGTGAGGCAGATAAAGCGAGAGCACTGAAAGAGCTCCATTAATTTGCCCCGATGACTGTGGCGATAAGGGCAGATAATGGGTTAGATAAGCTGGGGAAGATATACCATCAGAGACCCCATTATTACCATTAGAATTCCAGGCCAGCGGTCTGTTCCAGCCTGATAATCCCTCCCCCATCCTCCACTTCGCATGATAAGACAAGGAATAGTCAGTCCGCACTCTCTTTATTAGCCCGCCTGGATATTCAGATAATATGGTGATAAATTATGTATTTTCTTTTCTCCCACTATTTTAGCCCTATTGAAGGATCTGTCTTTCTCCTTATGGAGAGATAAAAAGGGCATTTTGGGTCATCTTTTTTTCTTTTCCCATGCAGCCCTCCCCCTCTGCTGGTGTTTAAGGTTTTATTGTAATAAGAGTTTGATGGTAAAGTGAGATTGGATGGCCAAGGTGTCTTGGTGGGAGAGTAGCCGTCAGTGCTATCAGATCAGCATCTCCAGCACAGGCTGGTACCAGCTGTTCATCTCAACCTCTTATCACCTCCATGGCCAAACGCAGTGTAAATTTGTCCAAATTGTTGGTCAGCACAAGGCGGGTGCGCCAAATAAATGACAGCGGATTAAAAAGCCAGAATGTGACGAGTCTAGGTCTGGTTTCCGTATACTAGCATGATATATATTTTTTTTAAACTTAAACGTTGAGGACATTCTTATTATCTATGAATGCTTATAACAGTAAATAACTGATTCTGCATGTTATCTTTGTATTTTGACAGCTAAACTGTAGATTTACAAATTGACAAAGTGCCTTGTCTCTAATGCAAGAGAAAAACGCTTCACTCTTCATCTCTTTCATCTCCCATATTTAAATATTTTTAACTGAAATCCATATAATCAGGTCAGGCCATCATTAATACAAAATAAACTCCTTCAGAAAATGCGGCGGCTCCAAAAGTATTTGGACTGCTAAATGATTATGGTCATAATAAGACATACCTGTGGTTGCTTTGTTATGATACCTGTTTGAACATGAGGTGAACTGACTTCATACATCCAATAAAATCACCTTGATAGTAAAAAAGTAATTTCAGAAATGACTCAGATAAGTTAACTGAGAGTTAATAATTGATAGTTTGAAATTTAATTCAGTGATATTGACATGTTTTTAATGGTGTGTTACATTTACCTCATCGCAGCTGGAAATTACGTCAGACCCGAGTTGATCGCGTTCCAGTAAACGGGTCAAAAAGCTAACATGGACGCGTCCAGGCAAACCTTTGTTGTGCTTGCTCTTTTGGAATACAAACACATATTTTGCGCAGATAACGCAGAGTATCATGTCCACAAAAAGAGGTTGGATATTGTGTGCATCACTGAGTTTATTGAGACTAAGACAAACAGAAGTGCTAATAAACAATAAAGTACTACTGTTTCAGTACGGTTGATGCACTGAGCAGCCATATTGGATTCTGAAGATTCTGTTGTTGTTGTGTTTCCCCTCGAGTTTCCAAGTCGCAAATCCAACTTGAGGGGGCGTTCAAGTTAAAATTTCCTACTGGGCACTAGGACTTTCCCACTTCCGAGGACAAATGGATCCATAAGTGTAACTTAAGTGTCCAAATGCCATCACTGCTGACTACTGAATGTGTAACTCTTTCAATATGGTGTAACCGCTAATGAAGTTTTATCACATAAGCTAGTCTCAGCTCTTGCAGCAGTGAACTGTTCTCTTTCTCTCATTGTTCAGAACACTTCAATTATTTATTTGGTGGCTGTCATTGGTAGTTGTCGGCGCTAACTTTGTGCTGTCAAAATATGATAATTTATTTCATTATTATACCCTATCAAGGATGTCAGATTTGTTGCCTCTCCTTTATTCTTTTTTTAATCCATTTTGATTAACTTCATCTGCCAACTGTCAGCGTGAGGCATCCCTCATTCGTGAGCTATCTCTCACAGATCAGTGCAATATGAAGAGAGGGCTTATTGCGTGCCAACTTTCTCCCCAGCATCTGTTCAGCACTAATGAGCTATGAAGTGCTGTGGCTCACTAGGCTGCAAAAGGAGGAGGGGAGATGGAGAGGACAGGACAGGAACGCCACGCGCCTGTCTCACCCTTCTCTAGGAACGCTGCGAGACATCCGAACAGCTTAGGAATGTAGCCACTGTTTGTCTTTGTTAGTTGCACAGAACAGTTCCATAACTCAGTGATTAATAATACCTGGATTCTAGTCTAAAGCAACAAGCCACAAGAAGCTGTGCAAAGGGAGCAAAGGGAAGGGGTAAAATCTCTGTAATGCATGGTCTTGAGTGAACTTTTTTTCTTTTTTTAATGGTGCAAATGCAATATGATAAAACACCAATAAATTATGAGTTACTTTTATTAAAACCATACAATATAAATTATTACCAAAATATTAATAAAAAAGCATATAATTTGTAATTATATACAGTCAAACTAAAATGTATTCAAACACCTTGAACATTTCATTGATTATTACAGTTTATTCACTATAGTTTAAAACAAATGGTAATAAAATAAGAATAAGAAGTTAAACTGTGTCAGAAACAAAATAATCTTAATTATGTCAGATAACACTTAAGCAAAACATGGTCAGGTCTAAGTGTTTGAAAAATTTTTGGTTCCAAATTTTTATAAATTTTACTGGTAGTCCACTGTATAAAGAATTTTTGGGTATAAATATACCAAAAATATAAAAAACGTCTGAATAATTTATGATTTGACTGTATATATATATATATATTATGGATGCCACAATTCTCAATATAATATTGAACCATTCGGTACGACATCCACGGTTCAATACCCACTTGTGAATTTCTTTGATTTTTTTTGGTTTTGAGTTAAAATTTCTGTTTTATTTCTCTCTGAAAGGACTCTATGCACAGTCACTTCCACTTTTTTCCTCAGGCACATATTTACATCTGGTACTGCGCCGTAAACCATTGTTCCTTACCTAGAGCTATCAAAATGACAATTTTACCTTTTTTGATCAGCACTTAAATAGAGTTTAACTTTAAAAGCCATTCACCTCAAGGAAACAAATATTATTAGTTCACCTCTCGAGTCTTAGGGTCCAAGTAGTTTGTTCTTTTGTCTCGTGACAGACTTTAGTTAATAATTCCCAATCGCGTATAGGTAGGTTTGTTTATTTATTTATATATTTATTTTTATGTGATGCCTTTCTGTTCTCATGTTTCTTCTTTCCACAAATTTATAAATTTGTGAGCTGCCAGTGTTAATTTTTTACATATATTTATTTTATTATACAATACACTAGGAGTGTGTAAAAGTGGATTTTTTTTTTTGCTTTGAAGTGAAATAAAGAAATAGTATTGCAATAAAAAGTATTTTTTCTCCTTAACCTCTTACTGTTCCTGTCGCCTAAGCATAGAATAACAAAAAACACTCTGATGTGCCAAGCCATCAGAACCGAACCAAACTGAAAAACGTGGTTAAAAAAAACGAGGTATGTATTGGACCGTGGGCTAACTGTATTGTCGCATCCCTAATATATACTACCATTCAAATTTTTGGGATTGGTAATTTAAAAAAAATATAATATAATATAATATAATATGAGTATAAAATAATATGTCTCTTTTATGCTCACAAAAGCTGCATTTATTTGATTAAAAATACAGTTAAAAACATATATAACTTTTTTCTGTGAAGAAACATCTCTTATTATTGTCAATGTTGAAAACAGTGGTGCTGCTTAATATTTTTGTGGAAATTGTGTCACCTTTTTCAGGATTCTTTGAGAAATAGAATGTTTTTATTAGAAAATATTTGAAATACAAACATGAACAGAAAAGGTAGCTGGCCACACATTGAGTCCAATGAAGACTGAAAAAGTCAAGAAAATAGAAATAGAAATATGTTAATTGTTCAGTAGATATTGGCTTCAGTTAGAAGAAGAAGACAAAAACACAAAAAGACAAATGTACAAAAGGCTGTCCTTAAACTGCATCTGTAGGCAGCCTCTGGGACAGTAGCTCTAAAAGAGGCCGACAGAATCAATGCCAAAAACAAGATAAGCAAGATGTTTATTTGACGAGCCTTAATCATTGATGCCCCTGCTGCGCTAGATGTCCTATCAGTGAGGTCCAGCGGCTCTAAGGGAACACGCCACTTTTATTCTCCTCACCTTCATTGAGCCTTTAGAATTCAATGATGTTAAATCAATAACTGTTGTCAGATGCACAAACTGGTGGTTGGTTTTGAATGGGAACAAAAAGACGGCTCAATTAGGGTGTTTGTACTGAAGATTTGTTAAAGAGCTTGTCCTTCGAGTTACACCAATGTCCCTTTAAGTCATGTCAGTTTACTTGGCAGCCATCTTGGTAACTGTTTTTATGTCGTCAAGTTGTCTACTTAAATGGGGAAAGACAGAAATAGCCAAAAGTGTTGATCAAGATTACATTTGAACAATATATATCTAATCAGCAATATAATTAGACAACAAGGGTATCATACAGCAAATAAAACATAAAAAAACACAATTTCACTTCTTTAGCTTTAGCATATTTAGCTTTTTGAAAGGCAGTACTTCTGTTCCAATACTCACCATTTTAAGTGTTACTACGATCCCATTTATTGCCCTAAAAGTGCTCCGTCTGCTCCTCCTAATACTATTTTATATAAGCAAATTCTCTCCCGGCCAGTTGTGGAAATGAAATATATCTTCCTTCTGTGAATGCTAAGAGTTCTGTTTACTTTATGTTACTCAGTCTGTTACCTGTAGGGAAGTGCTGAGATTTTGACTGGGTCAGGTGGTTTAAATATTGCTTAAGTTATGGAGAGAGAAATAAATAGGCTACAGTAAATATAAGTGCAGCAGAGCTCAGAGCTGTTTGCTTTTTGGATGTGTTTTTTAATGATTAGTGTCTATCCAAACAAAGATGTTAAAAATGGCAAATGGTCAAATAATCTGGTATTTGGCAAAAAAAGTCTTATAAAATGCTTAATAAATGAGTTATTTGAAAAGCCAAATATGTTTGCTTGTACAGTGGCTTCTGGTGCCACAATATAGAGTGTTTGTTGGGATTAGAGAGCTCTGCGGTCTAATTTTAACTTCAGCACCTCCACAGCAAATGTGATGGCATGCTTTTAAATGCGGAGTGGAAAATCGCTAATGGCACAAATCCGGGGCACTAATAGGTGATAGCTGAAGTTTGTGCAAGCATCTTTTGCGAACTGCGCTTAAAAGTTCATAATTCAAAGTGCTTTTGGGGTTCAGTCTGCAAAGCTGTTGATATCAAATGACAGCCTTTAAGTTCTTTAATTACCTTAGTGATTGCACAGCGTGCTTCCAGGATACTTGAATTCTGTTAAAGCTTAATTATTAGTTGTGCTTTCTGTTTATATCAAGGATTTTTCAGAAAATGATATGTCAGTTGTTTGGAGTGGTTTATTTGCCATGAACAGAATTAGGATCATGACAGATAAATCACAAAGGAGATCTCTCTTAATAACTCAGTTGTTTCTCCCAGACAGTAAATGAAAAATTAACAAATGGAGACTTATGTGTAAGTCTGCCTTTTCTCAGATTTTTCTCCTGGGAAAACAACCCAAACTCTCACATGGATCTCCTGCAGACTTTCAGAAGAGATTTTGAAGTCTCTCCATTTAAAAGCCAGGGATCTCAGATTATTTTCCAAGACAAAATGATCTGAGTTACTGCTATTTTCTATATTCAGTGTATAGCTCCATACTCTAATGTCGATAATAATATCTAATTTGTTTATTTTTATCTCTTCTAAACAATGGGTTAATCATAGTTGATACTCAAATGAAACATAATGTCCTCAATCTCTGTCTTATAAAATACTTTAATGGAAATGCACCTTTCAGTAGAGTAAATGCCTGTATAATGGAGACTTTAGCTCTGATTAATGTAATTGATTATCTTATGGTGGATTGATTTCTTGTTGGGTTTCAGTGATTGTGAGCAGATAATTCAGATCTTTGAAGTCAGAAAATCGTTTTTTCAGACAAGGATGCTGTAGGTCATTGTTTTTCCTCTCCAATCACAGTTAACACAGTTTCTCCATCCAGATGTAAGCTCTTATATGAGCCATTGTTCCTACACTTCTCCCTTAAATACTAGTACAAGGATAAGAGAGTGTATTATAGGATGAGATCTGAACCTTATTCTTGTTTCTAGGCTGTGTACTAATCGTTCATATAATCTCATTTAAAGATCCAGCAACACAAAGGAAGGACTGAGCATGTGTATATTGGGGGATTATGGGAACATGGTGATCGCTGACGGGGCTTCTAAAAGAAAAAAAAGTTCTCATTTTAACTCTAATTAGTCATGGATTTTTTTTTATTCTTCCCAGCAATCACACACTGAAAAAAAAAAGAAAAGAAAAAGAAAATGTTTTCTTTTGCAAATTTTTGCATATTATTTTTTTTTTTTTAAGTAAATTTCAAATGTATGGAATCAGGTGAAATCTAAATAAACTAAATTATGTCAAATTAAAGCCCTGGGTATACTTCGTTTTCTTATGCGTACGCTAGTTTACACGCATAGTTGAATCCACAGTCTTGGAAAGTATACTTCATTTGACTCGTACGCGTACACAGGCATTCGACGCATACACAGTTTTGAGCAATCTCTCGCCACGAGTTACAACCCATGTAAACATCTTTGTGTACTTTAATGCTAGAGTTGTACAAATGAGGGCACTTTCTAACCTCTTCGCACAATCTCTCGTCTATGTAGGTGTCCATTGTCGCTGTAGCTTGCATGCGTTCCGGCACTGAATCAAGCCATGCTTTTAAAGTGTATGTTTTACTTTGAAACATTTAAGTAAACAACACAGTAGATTTCTTATTACACTTAAGACAACATATCTACACAATACAGGTAATGAGGTACGAACGGGTGTATGAATGGGTTATTTTGAGTAAACATTGACAAATCAAAAATTAGGGTTGTTCCGATTCCGATACTAGTATCGGAAATACCACCGATACCACAAAAAATTCTGGCATCGGTATCGGCGAATAATTAAACTCATGTACCGATCCGATACCATTTTCTTAAACAATACCTAGTTGTGCCCGCTATCTTTGCTTAACGCAGCAAATCGGAAATCAATTCTTCTTCGCGGCTCAGAATGCAAACACAGGAAGTTGTGCCGTGTTGCCACAAGCAACCACTGTTAAGAGCAGCGGAGAAGTGAAAACGCCTAGCAGTATGTCTGCTGTTTGGCAGTATTTCAGACCAGTAAAACGGCGACATGTCTCATATGCAATGCTGCAATTTCGAGTGGCACAAGTATTGGCAACTTTAACACAAATAACTTAATAAAGCATTTGAAGACGCGTCACCCCGCGCAACACGATGGTTACAGAAAGGCTAATGCTGCGTTCACACCAGACGCGAATGAAGTGATAAGCGCGAGTGATTTACATGTTAAGTCAATGCAAAGACGCGAATTGACTTCCTGCGGCGCGATTCGGGCGTTTGACGCGCTTAAGACGGAGAAGGATGAGGCGTGCCAGCTTCATTCAAACAAAGAGAAAAGTTTTCAAAAGACAAATGAAGATAACCGACAAAATTGTCGGGTTTATTGTTCTGGATGACCAGCCGCTGTCAGTCGTCGAAGACGTGAGATTTTTATTTAACAAAATTGTTTCTGGACTTCAAGTTTTAAAGAGATTATTTTCTTATATAATTATATTCCTAGATTTATTTGTTGTACTGTTTTTATAGTTATATTGTAAAACTAATATACCTTTTTCAGTTTACAATGTTAGATTTGTGGCTGCATTTGAAGTTCTTTTTCACTTAAAATAAATAAATAATATAACTGACAAATGTATGTCAGATAATAAATATACTCTAGTTCACTGTATGTATTTGTTCTTGTTTTATTAAGGGATAAGTCTGAAGCACACCATAAATAATTCTATCAATTCATACAGGGCTAGTAGTATATACAGTATATATACAGATACACACCCAGGTATCGGATCGGTACTCGGTATCGGCCGATACTCTGAGCTCAGGTATCGGAATCGGTATCGGGAATGGAAAAGGGGTATCGGAACATCTCTATCAAAAATGAACTCCAGATGCCACAAAACAGCAAGTTACTAAAGCTAACAACCAAAAGCAACAATAAAACAGTGTAAATACAACTAGAAAACAGTGAAAAATGCAGCCTTATTAATTATTCATGCCCCAGAGCATGATGGGAACACCAGTATCATAAAGTTGAGTCGGTTTTACTTAATTTTAAAACTTTGGTACATAAACAATATAAGATTTTCAAACAGTTTTTATCCAAGATGCCTTGCACTATTTATTTATGTCACTCTCTGTGGACTGTGCAATAACTTTTGCACCTTTAACTGTACTTTCTTTGACTTATCTGCATCATCATTTATGTATATACATGGACTGTGATTATGTTATTGTGGTTTATGTGTGGGTATATTGTAGCACCTCTGTGTAGTCTCTGAAATGTAATTGCATCCCGATGCAATGACAATAAAAGCTTGATATTGAAATTCTTCAAGCTTGGTTTATAAAACCAGGTTAGTTGCATGTAATTAATTATGGCTAATTTACATTTACATTTACATTTATGCATTTGGCAGACGCTTTTATCCAAAGCGACTTACATTGCATTATACTATACATTTGTATCTGAGTATGTGCAATCCCTGGAATCGAACCCATGACCTTGGCATTGCTAGTGCCATGCTCTAACCACTGAGCTACAGGAAAGCTGTAGCTTATTACTACAGTAAGTACATGTAACATATTTTGATGACACTGCAAATAAAGTGTTACATAATATGATATTCTTAGCTTTAGGTTCTTGAGTAAAAATGAAAAACGCATTAACTACACTACCATACCCTCGTGAATAAGAAGTACATTTTGGTATACTTTTAAAAAGAGTACTTATTATGGAAATAATATATGTTAAAAGAATATACTTATGTGTGAACTGAATGTAATGTTATTTGCATTTTTTTTTTTTTTGCAATTAAATGAAAGTGTTTTATAGTTAAAATTTATATTAAATGCAACTTTAAAAGTTTAAAAAGCTTTTCGACACTTAATTAGGACTTTTTCAATTAAAATGTTCTTTAATATCATTTCTATTGAAACGTGTGTATTTAAAAATATTTCTAATTACAATTAATCAAAATAAGTGTACTTCTTTAAAAGATGACAAAAGTTTATTAAAACAATGATTTAAAATGTATTTTATAGCAAAACTTAATTTGACATTATTACAAATTGCACAAAGTGTTCTTAAGTGTGTTAAGAAACATAGTCATGAATGTGGACTCTCTTTAAGTACACTTAAGTGGTCTTTTATTTCATTAATGTCTTATCTACAAGTTCAGTTTAAAAAAAAATATATATATATATATTCTTTTAAGATTTAAAGTACAACACAAGTGCACTTCTTTTTCACAGTGGTACAACGTGAACACACGGCCAGATACACAACAGTGCACCATAGTGAAAATACTGTACTCCAATCCATCTCAGCCTGATTTTATTTAATTGCATCCAATTAAATGTGGCATCTACTCTTACTAAGGTCTCCCGGAGGTTCAAGTTGATCTTTAAAGGACATTCTTGGTTCAGAACTTTTCTGAATACGCTCTTTCTTTGTTTCTTTCTTCTTCTTTTCTTTCCATTCTCTACATCTCACTGGCCCATCTACTCCTGGGAAGAACCCAGCAGAATGACTGAGATGTTATGCCACTGAAGTGATCAGGCATGCAGTACAGTGCCAGGCTGCCACAGCTGTTAGTTTGATGTTGTGCCGATCTTTAGGAATCCAAATCTGACATTCACACAGAGAAACGCATAGAAAATTTTATTCTATTTGGAAATGTAATCTAGGATGTACAGGTCCTTCTCAAAAAATTAGCATATTGTGATAAAGTTCATTATTTTCCATAATGTAATGATAAAAATTAAACTTTCATATATTTTAGATTCATTGCACACCAACTGAAATATTTCAGGTCTTTTATTGTTTTAATACTGATGATTTTGGCATACAGCTCATGAAAACCCAAAATTCCTATCTCAAAAAATTAGCATATTTCATCCGACCAATAAAAGAAAAGTGTTTTTAATACAAAAAAAGTCAACCTTCAAATAATTATGTTCAGTTATGCACTCAATACTTGGTCGGGAATCCTTTTGCAGAAATGACTGCTTCAATGCGGCGTGGCATGGAGGCAATCAGCCTGTGGCACTGCTGAGGTGTTATGGAGGCCCAGGATGCTTCGATAGCGGCCTTAAGCTCATCCAGAGTGTTGGGTCTTGCGTCTCTCAACTTTCTCTTCACAATATCCCACAGATTCTCTATGGGGTTCAGGTCAGGAGAGTTGGCAGGCCAATTGAGCACAGTAATACCATGGTCAGTAAACCATTTACCAGTGGTTTTGGCACTGTGAGCAGGTGCCAGGTCGTGCTGAAAAACGAAATCTTCATCTCCATAAAGCTTTTCAGCAGATGGAAGCATGAAGTGCTCCAAAATCTCCTGATAGCTAGCTGCATTGACCCTGCCCTTGATAAAACACAGTGGACCAACACCAGCAGCTGACATGGCACCCCAGACCATCACTGACTGTGGGAACTTGACACTGGACTTCAGGCATTTTGGCATTTCCTTCTCCCCAGTCTTCCTCCAGACTCTGGCACCTTGATTTCCGAATGACTTTGGACCACTGAGCAACAGTCCAGTGCTGCTTCTCTGTAGCCCAGGTCAGGCGCTTCTGCCGCTGTTTCTGGTTCAAAAGTGGCTTGACCTGGGGAATGCGGCACCTGTAGCCCATTTCCTGCACACGCCTGTGCACGGTGGCTCTGGATGTTTCTACTCCAGACTCAGTCCACTGCTTCCGCAGGTCCCCCAAGGTCTGGAATCGGTCCTTCTCCACAATCTTCCTCAGGGTCCGGTCACCTCTTCTCGTTGTGCAGCGTTTTTTGCCACACTTTTTCCTTCCCACAGACTTCCCACTGAGGTGCCTTGATACAGCACTCTGGGAACAGCCTATTCGTTCAGAAATTTCTTTCTGTGTCTTACCCTCTCGCTTGAGGGTGTCAATGATGGCCTTCTGGACAGCAGTCAGGTCGGCAGTCTTACCCATGATTGCGGTTTTGAGTAATGAACCAGGCTGGGAGTTTTTAAAAGCCTCAGGAATCTTTTGCAGGTGTTTAGAGTTAATTAGTTGATTCAGATGATTAGGTTAATAGCTCGTTTAGAGAACCTTTTCATGATATGCTAATTTTTTGAGATAGGAATTTTGGGTTTTCATGAGCTGTATGCCAAAATCATCAGTATTAAAACAATAAAAGACCTGAAATATTTCAGTTGGTGTGCAATGAATCTAAAATATATGAAAGTTTAATTTTTATCATTACATTATGGAAAATAATGAACTTTATCACAATATGCTAATTTTTTGAGAAGGACCTGTATATGATGCATAAAATTGCAGATTAGGCAGGTCAGTTTTTGAAAGATGGACATGTTTGCAATACACAGCACCGTATAAGTGGTGTGTTCGGAATGCAACACTGGCATACTACTGTGCTGTATACTGAGTACTTCGAAGCTTTACGAATGTTTTGTTTCGAATCAGTGGTTCGGAGCGTGTATCAAACTGCCAAAGTCACGTGAACCATTGAAATTTCGAAACGTTTCGAAACATTTATGACGTAACGAAACCTCCTTTACTGAAATAACGTGACTTTGGCAGTTTGATACATGCTCCGAACCACTGATTTGAAACAAAAGATTTGTGAAGCTTTGAAGCTTCACGAAGGAGTGTTTTGAAATCAGCCTTCATTAGATATTGTTGAATAAAGTTGTTATTTTGTGTTTTTGGCGCACAAAAAGTATTCTCGTCGCTTCATAACATTAAGGTTGAACCACTGCAGTCACATTAACTGTTTTAAATATGTCTTTAGTAGCTTTCTGGGCATTTAACTTAATTATCTTGCTGTCAATGGAGGCCTCACTGAGCCATCGGATTTTATCAAAATTATCTTAATTTGTGCTTGGAAGATGAACAAAGATCTTACAGGTGTGGAATGACATGAGGGTGAGTAATTAATTACAGAATTTTCATTTTTGGGTGAACTAACCCTTTCATTTTTGGCAGTCCAAAAAAAAAAGTCAAAAAACAAATGTTAAAATTCGATAAAAGTCGATATTGCTGTCATTAATTGATTAATTCATCAAATTGGAAATGAAAGGTCAAGTTAGGTGCATTGCATTGTGGGATACAATATACTGTGTTGTATGCTGCATATTTTGACAAATCTAGTTGGTCATATTCTCTGAACACAGAAAATTTGCATCTTCTGCACTGTATGCGTTCTGCATACAACTTCTTTCAAAAATAATTGATAGAATGCCATTTCAACACATCAATCTTTGGTCAGATGTAAAAAACTATACTATAGAATACCAGGATAGAAGGAACAGGCTGGAATGGCAAGCAAAAGAAGGCTGATTTCCATGCGGCTCGGTGCTGTCAGATTGAATTAGCTCAGGTGTAATTAGAGCGCTGGAGAGCGTCCTGCTTTGGCTGCGGTGTGCGACGGGGCAGCATGGCTCTACACTGAAGCCAGCTGATACCGAGCCGGGCCGCTATCACCATGCAAACACACGCCTCCAACATCGCAGGCGAGCAGCAAATCCAAGCATGAAATTAGCAGTCACTCAGATCATGCCCGCATACTTGCATATTTCACTTAGTCTGTTTTCAGATTTGTGTGTATGTGTGTGTTTGGGAGGAAGTGTTTTAGTGGCTTGCTGGATTTTAAGTGCAGTGTTTTCTGGTGGATTGTTAGGAGTTTGCAAACAGTATGGGTGCTTATAGTGACCTTTTTGTCAAATTTAAGTCAATGTAAAAAATGTAACTTTCTTTATTAGTGCATTCCAAAAACAATCTCCATTTAAACTTTTATAAAAATGTCATAACTTACTATTCATCCAAATTGCCCTTTCTTTCTTAAAAAACTATTTAGAAATAGGTTCTATAGATTTACAGATCACAAATTAAATATCTCTAGTTTCTGATAATATCTATAGATCTACAGTCAAACCAAAAATTATTCAGACATTTTAATATATTTTTTAGTGGGTGCAGTACACTATAGTTCATGTAAGTGAGGATAGCAAAATAAAGTAAACTGTGACATATTATACCCAAAAATTCTTCAAACAGTGTACTACCAGTAAAACTGATAAAAATTTGGAACCAAAAATTATTCAGACACTTTGACCTGACCATGTTTTGCTTAAGTGTTATCTGACATAATTAAGATTAATTTTTTTCTGACACAGTTTAACTCTGAGATCTTGTCATATTTTATTACCAATTTTTTTTTTAACTATAGTGAATAAACTGTATTAAAGAATGAAATGTTCAAGGTGTCTGAATAAATTTGGGTTTATGAGCTTCACAGTTTTATTTACAATTACGGTAACTTACTCCTGTTATTTGCAGTCATGGGATCAATTAATAAAAAGTTACTGTGATGTGACAAACTATCCATGATGATGCAATGCATGTTACAGTTAAGTACTGTATGATAATATTACAGTTAGGGCTGGGCGTTATATCGCATGCGATTGTCACGCTCATTTCGTCAGTAAAGCCCGTTCCCTGATTACCGCGAAATCGCCATCACCTGCTTTCAAATGGAGCGCCATTTAATAGACAGAACCGTAGATCACTGACAAGCTACGCAATATCACGTTCATTATCGAAGGCGATTCATCTGCGATATTGAACGTGATATTGCGTAGTTTGTCAGTGATCTATGGTTCTGTCTGTTAAATGGCGCTCCATTTGAAAGAAGGTGATGGCGATTTTGCGGTAATCAGGGAACCGGCTTTACTGACGAAATGCACGTGACAATCCCATCCGATATATCGCCCAGCCCTAATTACAGTAATCTGGTCATTTTGCAGTTATTTACCTCAAAAACCTTATAACCTCATATACTACAACGATGTATTTAATATCTATAGTTTCTCCTAAAGCTCTGTTAAAAATTGCCAATAAATTATTCCAAGATTAAATCAACTGCTATACACATTTATTTATACTCCAAAGGAATTTTCAAAGAAATCTTTTTATACTAAAGTTTATGCCTAAATGAGACTCCTGAGCTGTGGAGGAGTAACCTCTCAGCAGTAACATTGTCCTCTGGGGAAGTCAGAACATTTATGGTCAAATATGGTAAAACTGTGACCTTGTTCAGCACATCTCCTCTCATTACGTCTGTCTCGATTCCTTTCATACACACAGTCATTGCTGCCCTCCTACAAAAGGGCCATTCATAAAGCTAATGAAAAGAAAGAGTTTACTAACCCAGATCACAACATCACAGCTCTCTCTCTTTCTCTCTCTCTCTCTCTCTCTCTCACACACACACACACATGGACACACACTTTACTAATAATATATACACAAGACGAAACATAACCCAAAACGTAACCCTAAGTGGAAACATGTTCTGGAATAAAAAACAACACATACTTTATTCATGCCTTGTTTTTCTAACTGAGGACATCTCCAAAGGGAGGTTTTGTCAGGTTTAGTTCACTTCCCGAGACAAATTTGCAAACTCTCTCACTGAATGTATATTCCCTTACAGTTTTCATCCCTGTAAACATGGAAGCGTCGAAGCCAGAATATTTTTTAATATCAAAGGTGAAATACGTGCCTGTTTAATTTTGTTCAGGTGGGTGCTACTCCTCCATGCCCCTTGATTGAAGAAAAAAAAAAATATTAATATGCAAATATCAAAGTACATGTACAGCTGGAAGGGAAAAGGACTCTCTTGATAGAATGTAGCCAATGTCTTTTTTTAACAGAGGAATGAAATTAATCAAACAGAGAAAAATGAACTTTGTGATTGCACGGGTGTACCACCCAAAGGCATGGCAAGCAAATGAAAAATCAACATTGTACCCACTGATAAGGCAAATTAATAAGAAAGTGTGCTATGTCTACCTTCAATGTTGCTGCTTGCGTGAACAAGTTATCTTGGAGCAGACGTAACCTTAGGCTTTGGATCTGTTCCTGTGTTGGCTTTGCTTGAACACTTTGCAGTTGCCTTCATTTATACTTATGAAAGGTACAAAAACATTACAAAACAGACATACTGTCATATTTTGCATGGTGCATATGGTTTATGACTTGTTAGTGGCATTTGCATCCCGTGGTGTTTGATGGATATGATGTTATGTTGCTTGTTGGAGAGAGGTGTACTGTTGCTTTTCTAAACATCAGACTTACTTTGATTTGGGCCAGTAAGCAAGTTTTCCACTATCAAAATGAAGTCAATTGTAATATTTCATATAGAAGAGTTAAACAATTTGCAGTAGTTCATATACTTTTGTCTTTAGCTATATTTAATAAGCTACCCAATTATCTTGTGTGCTTCAAATTTGAAAGTATATATTAAAAAAAAAATATTATCTATTGCACATAATATAATATTAATGAAAGAAAAGGCCACTTAAGAGTACTTAAAGTACACTTTCATATGGCTGCATCCGATATCACATACTCTCTTGAGTAGGTACTAATTCAGAATAAGTATGCAATTGCTTCACGACTGCTAAAAAGGTTAGTTCTATATAGTATAAATGTGTGTAGTATGTTTTTAATCTGGGCGTACTACATTGGCCATGTTGTCATTATCATGTGACCTACCAGTCTCAGTTATGTCGTTTCACCACCATATACAAATCCTCTCCCGTGGCCTCATGGGATAGTAAAGTGTCCATTGTATGCACACCTCAGAATCTCACCGGAAGTAGTAGATCACTTTTTGCCTTCTCTTTTATGAGTACTGTGAATTTGGACACACATCTTTTGTCATGTGCTGTTTTTTGCCTACTATATAGGGAAGTATGTGATTTCTGATGCAGCCTATACGCATAAGTACACTTTTAAAAAGTGGACTTTGTAAAAATGTAATAAAGTACATTTAAAATCATTGTTTTAATAATATTTTGTCATGCTTTGAAGAAGTACACTTATTTTGATATGTTGGCTAACATACTAAAGCACATGTAAAGCACTTGATTAGAATTTTAACTGTAGTGTGTTATTTGATATTACATTTAAAGTTAACATATTTTAAAGTCCCCCTGTAGTCAAAAATTGTATCCTTTAAAACTCATCTTTGATCATCAAAAATACATATTTAAACAATTTTTCATAAAAAAAAAATTCTTCATGCCTTAAAATAGCTTGAATGTAACTCTACACCCTTGCCTCATTTAGTATACGAGGTTCTATGAATATGCAAATTAGCCCCACCTCTACTCACTCACACCAGCTCAGAGGTCCACTCGTTGACATTCAAACTTTTTCATGATTGGTTAAAAGGTAGTTTGGTAGTCGAACTGCATTTTTGAGAATGTCTTTTTTTCACTGCAGTTTTAAAGAGAAAATACTCAGCGATAGTGTTCACTTATTAAAAACATATTAAAAGCATATTTAAAACACCACATAGACATATAAACAACATTAAAAGCTTGATTTTCACCACGGGGGTGATTTTCATCACGTTGATTAGCAAAATCAACATTACAAATGTGTAATTAAATATATTTAAATATACAACATACACATTTCAATAGAAATGACATTAAAATTATATTTTAGCTTACCATAAATGCTTGTAAGTACATTCAGGAGTACACTTTAACCATTCCAATAACAACAGAAGCAATTATGAAATTACAAGTAATGATGTACTTAAGTCCTACTTAACTGGGTCAAAAAAGCACTCTAAAGTTCAGCTAATTGCATTTAATATAAATCTAAACTACAATAGAGTTTCATTTAATGCAATTAACATGCAATTAGGTACAAATGTCAATTCACTTTAGTGTCTTCTGAAGTGTTAAAGGTGTGCATTTGTTTGTCCTTTATTTAACAGGAATGTTTGAAAATGGGCTTGAGACAGACTCTGAGGAGATGGTGTGTGAGAAGAAGGAAATATTGAAAGAAGAAGACAGGTCTGTGGACGACGACCCACTTTACTTCTCTGACCCAGAGAACGTCATCTCTAAAGACGGAGATCACTTGAAGAATGGTGAGCTCATTTCCATTACAAAGATAACCATAGGAACTTTTATTGCTAAGAGCTTGCTCTTCATAGCTCAGAAGGCTTTTAAAATAAAATACAAATACACATTAGCATGTTTATGTTTTGTGGTGATAGGTAGTATGCAGGGCTGCACAATATATTGGTTTAGCATCGATATCACGATGTGCGCATCTGCGATAATCACATCGCGGCATTTGCGATGTCAAGTAGGGATTGTAGTTGATACATGATCCGTATGGACCATTCACCACGGTTCAAACGCATGGGATTCTCAGATTAATTGCAAAATTTAACTATCATAGAGTGAACGTTTATCATTTGCACGGGTTTTAGGTTTTAAACCATTTGAGCACACAAAAACACAAAAGAGAACTTAATTCGGAACTCGTGTTTTCTGTGTTTTTTGCAAACACACAGAGCCACAAACACCTAATTCTGTTCTCTCTTTGACTATTTGCGCTTGAAAGGACACATACATGCAAAATTATGTCAAAATGCTTGTCTTGAGAAAAGAGAAAATCACTTTTGTAGCTTTAAAAATGTTTATTATATTTAATTTATACAGTAAAGACTATGCAGTGTTATTTTACATTTGATTATTAAATTTCTGTACCTGAATACTGTTAGACTTACCTGAAAAACATAAGCTAAAGCACTGTTTATTTCATTTGTATCTTTGTTCCGTTGTATTTATCTATGCTTGTAATTTGTTCATTATTTTCTATTCACTCCCCTACAAAATCACCCCAGTCATTCTAGAATGATTCATTATTTCCAAATAGAGCTATTCATCTGGTGAAACAGTTTTCATATCGCAATACACAGTATATTGCAGAAAAACTAAATATTGTCCGTTTTTTCCAGTATCGTGCAGCCCTGGTAGTATGTATCTGATTGGTAATCTGACACAATACACATACAGTTCCGTAAAATTCTGTGGATAATTTTAAATCACACATATGGGCTTGTTTTAATATGTAAACAAACACATCCCTACTGTAATTCAATAGAGGGATATATATATATATATTATATTCCACAATCCTCTGTAAATGTTAGAAGTATCAGACCTTTTCTAGAACACACAATCTTTTCGCACCTCCCCACCGCAGCCCCTTTAGCTCAAAGCAATGTTTGGTTTTGTGCTGAAATTGAATTTGAATATGAAAGAGAAGATTGAAGAAATATGGCATTTTGAGACCTACTGTATATGTTACTAACAGGGTTATTGGTCATAGTAAATAACAACAGAGTTGCTGGTATTTGCTGCAGGCTTCCACCATCAAACTCGAGCTAATAGCATCAGCTCTTTGAACTGAAATTCAATTACAGGCGTTTCTGCCGGCCACACCTTACCGTCACAACGGGATAATTCAGAGCCCCCCCAGCCATTTGAAATTCACTCGGCGTCCTAACGTTATGCTTTTCTATTTGTAAACGATGAATCTTCTCTTTGAAATGCCTGTCTCGCTATCCCCAATGTCCAAAAGTTTGCGACAGCAAAGTGAACTGTGTAAACTACCTGTTTTGCCTCCGAGCATGCAATCTTCAAAAGAACAATCACTTTCGCTTTTTTGTTCAAAATTGGTTGAACGATGTGTGCCGGTTTTCTTTTGTTCTTGTTGAAAAGGAAGAGGGGCAATTCTTTTTCATTTTCTCATATGTTTTGACCTATTAAGTTTTGAAGGGCAATGGCAAAGAAACATTTTTGAATATTTATTGTTTTTCTCGATACACCCCCCCCCTTGATCACATAATTGCTTTTTGAATCTGTGAACCGTATAATGGAAATGTCAAAAATAAAAGTATAGATCATGACACCTATACCTGATGAAAATGAGTTAGAATTTACCGTGTATGATTTCTTCTGTGGGGTCATTTCAAGCCGCTCTCAGGACTGCAGGAATGCTTATTAATTACTTGAGCATGAATAAATAAATATGTAAAAACGTCAGTTTTCTAGTTGAGGTTTATTACCAATGTGTTAAGTTATATAATAGAATATTTCATCTGTGAACCGTATAATGAAAATGTCAAAAATAACAGAATAGATCATGACACCTAGATAAGTTATGATTTAATATTTATAATGAATTAATTACTCCAAAACAAATAGATGGATCTGTAAAATGTTCACGTTTCCTGTTAAGATGTGTTGAGAATGTATCCTATTGCGAAAAAATCCTATTGGAATCTTATTTTGCCATATGTCTTGTTATTATATTGCAATTTTTTCCTCTTAATTTGTCCAAATACATTAAAACCCCCTTGTTTGAACACACACTAGCTTTTAGGTGCTATTTTCTTGTCCTTTCAAGAAGGTTTAATGCTTGGCTCTGTCCCTGTATTTATTCAGCTTGAGTTTAAAGATCATAAGGTTTTATCCATTCCTGTCGCTAGAAAGGAATTTCCTGTCCGCAGAGGACACAGACTGATTCCCTCTGTTTGTGTGTGTGTGTGTGTGAGAAGTTGTATGAGGATCTGAGGTAAAAAGGCCTGTTCTTGGAGTTAACTTCTCTTGCCTGTGACGGTGTTAAATAGTACTTTGCCCGTGGTGTCAGAGCCAAAGGCAGAAAATCCTTAATCACAGCTTAATTAAGGAATCATCTTGTAGCTTAATTTCTTTCCCAACACTGTAATTAAACATTTCCAATAAGTTTCGTCACAGGGCTTAACACAGGCAGCGAGTCTGTGATCAAGGTGGGTCCAGGGACTTGCTCTCTGTCTCTTTTCCATTCTCTCTAAAGAAATGAGCATAAAATCCCACAGTAGACACTTGAAAGAATCCAAAATGAGAAACTGCACATTGGAATTACAGGGAATAAGGGTTTAAAATGAAAGAAAAAGAACAGCTGCTGCCGGTGCGAGAGCCTGATCGGCTGTCGCCGTCAGGTTTACTGATTGTGCTACGTTTTAGCCGCTTGTTCACATACAGCTAAGCTTTGATGTCTTTTTACAGGTGAATTGTGTGCAAGTTTAAAGGTGGAACATCAAGACAGTGATGGACAAGAGGAGAGGGTCCAGCCCAGCCCACTGACAGCAGAGGAATGGGACGGTCCAAGTAAGACAGCTGTCCAATCACATCTCAACCGTCTTACCACATCTTACATTTATACAATGGAACATACCTTTGTGAAAAAGAAGTATACTTTAAGATACTTATAAAAAGAGTGCGTATGGAAATAATATACTTACCCTGGACCACAAAACGAGTCATAAGTCGCATGGGTATTTGTAGCAATAGCCAACAATACATTGGGTCAAAATTTTCGATTTTTCTTTTATGCCAAAAATCATTAGGATATTAGGAAAAGATCATGTTCCATTAAAATATTTTGGAAATTTCCTACTGTAAATATACCAAAAATGTATTTTTGTGAGTGGATATGCATTGCTAAGGACTTAATTTGGACAACTTAAAAGGCGATTTTCTCAATCGATTTTTTTTGCACCCTCAGATTCCAGATTTTCAAATAGTTGTATCTCGGCCAAATATTGTCCTATCCTAACAAACCATACGTCAATGGAAAGCTTATTTATTTTAAAAAAATTGACCCTCATAACTGATTTTGTGGTCCAGGGTCACATATACTTAAGTGCACACTAAAGGTAATGTTTTCGGACACTTCATTTACAATTAAATGAAAATGTATTATAGTTTAAATTTATATTAAGTGCAATTAATTAAACTTTAGAGTGCTTTTCAACATACTTCAGTAGGACTTCAGTTAACTTAATATTTAATTTAATAATTACTTCTGTTGTTATTGAAAAATGGTTAAAGTGTACTGCTAAATGTACTGACAAGCATTTATGGTAAGCTAAAATATACCTTTAATGTATTTCTTTTGTATCTTGCATGTTATGTATTTAAATATATGTGATGTGATTGGCGAAAACCCATGACATGGTGAAATTTTACCTATCACAGGTTTCAATACCATATGAAAGCTGGATTCGATTCAAAACTGGATTGCTTCTTTCATAGCTTGTCTGTAACAAAAGTTATGGTTATCTGAAGTCGGCTGATCGCTCTGATTTTCAGGAGCGGAATTCTGAGAAAAACAGGTTTAAGTAACTGTCACCCTCTTTTTTCGCATAGACATGAAAATGCACTATCCAAACATAAATGGTTGTAATTCAAGAATGCTTTGGAGTATAGACCAAGGGTTGGTCTTGTTTTAAAAAAAGACACTAGTCAGGTTATTGCAGAAGTGAAATAAAAAAAGTTATAGAAGTTTAAATTTATGAAAATGTAAAAATATAATTGTTTATATTTTATAATAATATATTACAAAGCATGTTTTACTCTTAAACTGCAAGAAAATAAAAGCCATGTCAACATTCCAAATTTTAGGTTGAAATATTTCAAAAATGAGCTTTCAGTAAGATTCTGTTTGGGCGCAGTGCCAAACTTTTTCACTAGATGACACTCAAACTCCATATCTGACCATTCAAGGGCGCCTCCATTTATTTGAGTGATCTGAACCATATATTTCCATATTTTATGAAGTAGTCATCCTATTTTGATTGATTGATTGAAATTTTTATTTCACACACACCATCATTTTAAAGACAAAATTAACAATAATTAAGAAAAGTTAATGTGTGTAAAAAAGGGGAAACCCCAAAGAAGCTATTGAAAGCTTTTAAAAGGGGGCCCAATACCCAATCACACCATTCAACATATAACATACAAGAACAAAAGCTCAACCCATAACACAGATAAATATAAATACAACAAGACAAGACTACAGCAAACATCCTATTCAGAAGTAGTATGGGCAGTTTGGCAGTACTTGATTTGAATTCAACCTCTAATAAACACATAATTAGAACATGTGTGTTCATTATAGCTCCATTGTTCTCTTGTGCTCCGCCTTCTCACGATAAAGTTGTATTAGAAAAAAAAAATCTTTGCGTGCCGTAGTTTATACAGGACTGGCGGGAAATTTGCATTAATACACCTTCATTCTACATGTTATGTGGTTTATTTTGAATGGTGAACTGTCTTTGTAGTGTTAAGAGAGGGAAAGCTATGGCTGTTTTTTTCTTTTACCTCCCCTTGGTGTGTTCTCAAACAGTAACGTTAGAGAAAGACAGCCTTGCCACTATAAATCGCTATTTTTCTGCGCTTAACAGGCAAATTTTGCCAAGATATTTTCAGAGATGATAGAGAAGATGTTATAGAATGATAATTTAATGAAAACCCAATTTTGACAAAAAAATGACATTCAACCTGTTTTTTGACTTTAGTGAAAACGTTCCATCGCGACATCCGACGGGTTTTCCCAGATCGCATCACATATTTGTAATTACACATTTGTATTAATATAGTTGCAATTTAGTACTTTTAAAGCATATTAACTTTAAATGTAATATTGATAACACACTATAGTTACAATTTGAATCAAATATGTGCTTTATTATGTCAACACACAAAAAATAAGTGCACTTCTTTTTCACAAAGGTGAGAAAGGACCTCAGAATATGAACAAAACAGAATAAATAGGTTTATAACTTGGTTTATACAGATTATAAATCATATTCTTTGACATTTAAAAATTTTCCCGTTCTGAGTCAGCTCACAAAGTACCAAAATCAGAAGTATCTAAGCTCATAAATGCTAGGTAGGCAGCTCAAAATACATTCAAAATAGAATACTTGCGCACTGCTTATACTGTGCTGTAAACACTGTAAACAGCCTTCTTTTTTTGTGGAAGAGAATGCATAGTGAAACCTTTAAAAAAAAAAAAAAAAAATACACCTTTTCTATGCCACAATTGTACAGAAACAACAGCGTAGGACAGATAGAGATACAATGAGTTTGAAAGGTGCAGCCAAATGATGTAATGTAATAAGCCTTGTCCTCTTTAAAAGCATGAAATCTGATAATGTAATAATGCCATTTTGGGAGGTGCTTTATCTTGCGTGTTCACACTAGATTTACACAATACAGTCACTAGTGCCAGAGCCAAACTGAGCTGACTTCTCTCCTATCTTTATATCTGATCACGGGTCTTTGTAATCAGCTCTTGATGGTGAGATATCACCGCATACTGATATTCACGCTCTTTGTTGCGGTCTCTATCTCTGGATTTCTCTTTCTCTCCCTCCAGTCCTCTGAATAAACATGATTAGTCAGGTTACAGACTCATTCTAACAATAATGAGTGTTTTTTTATCTGATCAGGAAAGAGTGTTTTTGTCTTCTCTGAACAGTTTGAGCCTCGGTATGCCAAGCCAATAGACACAGAATATCTAGAATTGATGCTTAATTTGTGAGCCTGGATCACAAAACCAGTCAAAAATCATGGTATATTTGTAGCAATAGCCTACACTGTATGGGTCAAAGTTATCGATTTTTCTTTTATGCCAAAAATCATTAGGATATTAAGTAAAGATCATGTTCAATGAAGATATTTTTTAAATTTCCTACTGTAAATATATCAAAAAATTATTTTTGGAAGTAATATGTGTTGCTAAGGACTTCACTTGGATAACTTTAAAGGCACCCTCAGATTCCAGATTTTCAAAAATGTGTTCCTCAGCCAAATATTGTCCTATCCTAACAAACCATACATCAATGGAAAGCTTAGTTATTCAGCTTTGACCTTTAAAAATGGACCCTTATGACTAGTTTTGTGGTCCAGGGTCACATTTGTGTCATTTCTGGAACCTTTTTGGATTTGGATCACCTCATAAGCTTCTAAAACAATTGTATAGTACAACCAGAAATATTGTGAAATATTATTATTATTCATATAATGTAATTTATTTCTCTGATGGCAAAACTGAATTGTTAGCATGCAGTCATCAATTCAGTCTTCAGTGTCACATGATCCTTCAGAAATCATTCCAATATGCTGATTTGCTGCTCAAGAAACATTTACATTTCTTTGAATAGAAGGTTCAAAAGAACATCATTTATTTGAAATGAAAATCTTATATAACATTGTAAACGTTTTTATAATGCTTTTATAATTGACTTTTGATCAATTTAATGCATCCTTGCTGAATAAAACTATTAATTTTTTATTTTTTTTTTTAAATCTTACTTACCCCAAACTTTTGAATGGTTGTGTATGTTTAATGAGATATTATAAATATTATAAAAATGCCATAAAAATGTAAAACAAATAGTAGCAATGCAGTTTTTGGTTAATCACAGAACAGAGGCGGCACACACTATTTCTTGTGTTTCACTACTTTTTTATTCATAGAGGAGAGAATCTTCTTTGCTACAGTAGCACAATAAACTTATTTGCATATTAATTTACCCCAATGCATCTTAATAGGAAACCATTACTGTAGTAACACTTTTTCAATGCACATCACACTCAATCTGTACTGAAAGCAAGTGTCATGACACAACAAAACAAAGGGTACTTGCACACTAGAGAAAACAGAGCGTTTCATGAATAGGAATATGTTAGATCCATTTAGAGGATGTAGTTAATACAGCAATTTGGATTTCCACAAGCACAACTAGACCTGTCTGTCTGAAGCTGAATTGCAACTACTATTTTATAGTTTTGTTGATTTTGTTGATGGGAGTGATGAAGATTTAGTGTGTCAGACCACACTTTTTTTCTTTTGTTTCATGACCCTGCCAGCTGGATCCATCACTAGACCTTGTTCCTGGACCTCATAATTTACAAATTAAAGCATTGCATGTAATGACTTCCAACATCTTAAATTGAATTAGCATCTACAGTTATAACTTCCCAATAAATATTGCAGTGGAAGAAGGAATGATTGTCAAAAAAGAGTGAGAGATGAACGAAAGGAGCCCGATTCTGTCCGACTCCTCTCAGAAGAAGGCAGGATGAAGTGAGGGATTTTAATGAAAGTGTACTGGATTAGAGAAATCCCTGGAACAATATAAAATCATTACAGCTGCAGTCGACATCAAAGTCCCACTGATTGAGCCCCCTAAAGCCTTTTCACACAGGGAGCAGGAACACGGCAGAGAACATGTAAACCAGAACTGAGAGCAGCTGACCACTGAGCTCACAGCCAACTGGAAGAGAGAGAGAGATACATGTATGGATTCCAGACTTCTGACATTTAGACAGAGCATCATGGGACATGAACTGAATCAAACTGAAAGTATTCATTATCATATAGCCTCCTTGATTTCAGATTGTTTAAGCAGATATTCTCAACTCTTTTAAAGGAATTTTCTGAGTTCAGTACAAGCTTAAACTCATGGACAGCATCTGTGGTAAACTGTTGATCACCACAGAAAATCATTTCAAGTTGCTTCTTAAAACAAGCATAAATCGCATTTACAGTAATTCATTTACAATGAAGGTCTATGGGGCAAGACATTTCATTTCATTTCATTTCACCCAGATCAACATTAAAATACACATTGTTTGACGTATAGCCAGAAGACTTCAACATTGTGTTTAATGTTAACATGAGACTAGAGTGATAAGATGACATAAATAACCAGTAAATGACTTGCAAAACCAGTAAACATTTTTCCGTTTACTGGTTTTTATAAATCATTTCACTTAAACAATGAATTATACAACTTATAATAAAAGAACAATAACAGATACAATGCACATATTTCTGATTTGAATGAATGTTTGAAATGGAAAGTCATTTTATATATATATATATATATATATATATGCATGTTTTCATTTTAGTAGTTTTTTTAAGGTCTTATTCTTAATGAAAAATGTCAGGTTGCACTGTAATTTAAAGGGTTAGTTCACTTAAGAATTAAACATTTCCTGATAATTTACTCACCCCCATGTCATCCAAGATGTTTAAGACTTTCTTTCTTCAGCTGAAAAGAAATGATCGTTTTTGAGGAAAACATTCCAGGATTTTTCTCCATATAGTTGACTTCAACGGCTACCAACCGGTTGAAGGTCCAAATTGTAGTTTCGATGCAGCTTCAAACGGTTCTACACGATCCCAGACAAGAAATAAGTGTCTTATAGCGGTCATTTTCTAAAAAAATTATAAAAATGTATACTTTTTAACCACAAATGCTCATCTTGCACTAGCTCTGCAATGCACCACGTATTACGTAATCATGTTGGAAAGGGCGAAAAACTCTCTCAATTTCTCCTCCAACTTCATTGGAGCATCGTTGTTTTACAGTTTTTTTTGTAAAGGCCGTTTGATTTAGTCTTTGCACATTCGCTTTGTAAACACTTGCTCGGTACGTTTTCAATGTGATTACATAATGCATGGCGCGTCGCAGAGCTAGTGCAAGATGAGCATTTGTGGTCAAAAAGTATATAACTTATTTATTTTTTTTAGAAAATGACCGATCGTTTCGCTAGATAAAACCCTTATTCCTTGGCTGGGATCGTGTAGAGCCCTTTGAAGCTGCATTTAAACTACAATTTGGACCTTCAACCCGTTGGTAGCTGTTGAAGTCCACTATATAGAGAAAAATCCTGGAATGTTTTCCTCAAAAACCTTAAATTCATTTTGGCTGAATAAAGAAAGACATAAACATCTTGGATGACATGGAGATGAGTAAATTATTAGGAAATTTTAATTCTGAAGTGAACTAATCCTTTAAGGTATCTTTGTTACAGTGTAATTATAATACTACTCAATGTAAGTACTGAGTATTATTATTTAACAACATGTAATATTTTTTACAGTGACAGACTTTGGTTTAGGGTTAGTTGCTTGTAATTATGCATAATTTACTGTCATTACTATAGATGTAACATGTATAACAAAAACTAAAGTGTTACCAAATGTCATAACTCAACCTTAAACCCCGCCTCTTTCAGGGGGCAGTCGTGGCCTATTGTTTTGGAGAGTCAGACTGGTAACCTGAAGGTTGCAGGTTCGATTCCCAATACCGACAGGAAATGACTGCGGTGCCCTTGAGCAAGGCACTTAACCCCCAATCGCTCCCCGGGCGCCACAGCAAAATGGCTGCCCACTGCTCCAGGTGTGTGTGTCTACAGTTTGGAGTGTGTGTGTGTGTTAACTACTCCTAATGCATGTGCACTCACTTGGAAGGGTTAAATTCAGAGAAATTTCACTTTCTTACAATCGACCCGGTTGTATGCCACAATATGGAAGAAAAGATCTGCCATTACTTCTGTTACATTGTGACTTTAAACCCTCCCTTCCCAATAAACAAAAATTGCTTGTTTTTTTCCAACAGAGGGGAGTCAAAATTATTTTCTGAGGTAGTCTAAAATAGGAATAGAAATAACTAAACATGCATGTGACCTTTCTGTATAGGACAGCATTAGGACAGCATTCACTTCAAAAATCATCTTGAGCCGGGAGATCTTTGACTGTCTGACAAAAGTTTGTGGCTCCTCTTGACCCCTCCTCAAACGGACACAATGTGGCTCATTCATTGTCTGTATGATACGCCTGTCCCTCCTTATGCCTGGAGGAGGGGTGTGGGGGATGGGGCTGTCAGTTGAATTAAAATACCACGTAATAATAATAATAATATAAATAATGACATTGATAAAAGGGCTAATCTACACAAAACAAAACAGCGTGTTCCTCCCTGATTGTGTGGGTTGTTGCGGTATTCAATTAGGCCATTTTCACTGGCATATTAATCATCTTTTCAACAAACAAGCCGGCGTTAATTAAAGCGGAGCGCGAGGATAAAGACGTGTTGCTGGATCATCACTCCGTTTATCAGCCACGCGCACACACACCCCGCCGTTTAGCAAATCCCACGCAGCGCTGCGAGGGGAATTTCAATGCTCTCTGGTTTGGAGCTGGTTTTTGGGAGGGGAGGAGGTGGATTTTGAGAGTTTCAAATACGGAGACTGTCAATGTGAAGCCCTCTGCCCTTCACCGCTGGGAGATGAATATATTCGTCAGTTTTATTTCAGCTGAAAAAAAGAGCCCGGAGAGTAAATCACTTTAGCCCGAAACGCACGCTAGAGGAAGTCGAAACTCTGTGCTTCCCTTTTAAGGGCCTCGACGGGGAAGGTAGTCAGAAAGACACCTTTGAATGGGGTTTAATATGATGAATGAGTGGATGTTTGGCTGACATCAGAATGATATTAATGCACATATTAGCGAGCTCCCAAATGCACATGTTGTTCCTTACAAAAATGTACATAATTTCCACCCTAACGCCCATATTTATTGTTCAATTTACAGTTATATTTAAATGTATCCATTTATCTGTTGGCCAAATAATATGGATTATACATACAGTACCCAGTGCAATTTATTGATTATATCTTCTCAATTATGTTTTACACTTATTGAGCCACGTTCATGAAACACAAGCAGAACAAATGTATGCCTAAATCATTTATAAAACTATTCTTATGTATATTGTCGCATTCAGTTCATCGTGACAATCTACATAACAATATTTTTGACAAAAATCTGTTTCATAAATGAGACCCATTGTGTTTAATCTTAAACAGAGTACAGTCATATTCTTAAATAAACTGAGTACAGCATGCGTCCATTGTGTGCCCAGGGCAGAAGGTCTGTTTGAACCCTACTCATTCACGTAGTGCACTTCGCCTCTGACATCTCTGCCTGCGAAGGACTACATCACACAATCATGCTACACTCCCACAATCCTTTTCTTCTCTGGCTGCTTGACTCGAAGCACACTCAAACAGCCTGCTACACCACACTGAGATCTTTCTCATTCTCTCGCACATTCTCTCTTGCCCTTTTCCCGTCTCTCTCTCCAGGAACTCGTGGCAGAGAGAGAGGAGAGAAGTCAAAAACCCGCGACAATGTGCCAGAGAAATATCAGAGTGGCTTTTTTTTTTCACTCGTCACCCAAGCCAAAGATGGGCCGTCTCCAAATCCTGCTGCCCTATCAGACAAATTAAAGTAAATCAAGCATGAAATGAAGCAGGAGAGCCCGGAGATAAGGTCCCTTTAAGTCCCTCACAGATTAGACCACTGAGAGAGAGAGAGAGATGGAAGAGAGGGACAGTATGGAAGGAGAGAGGTGCAGAAAAGGGCGGTTTGCTGGTTTCTCTGTGGCAGACAGTGCTTTTGATTAGTTCACTTTGGCTCTAACGTAGAAGAACAGTGGATCTATTCCCTCAGTCATTTTTTTTTGATAATGACTTTTGTTTATTTTAGTACTCCAATGTTCCCGAAGTGCTTTGGAGTGTGACTACATTTTTGAGTGACTACATTGCGAGTGTCCTAATGTTCATTTGATGTATTGAAGTGGAACGGTACAAAATATTTTGAAAGAAAAAAATCTTTTTCATTTAACATGGATTTTCTCAACCATTGGATTAAATTATAAGTCTGTTCTTAGTTTTGAAGTTAACATGAAATCAAAATGGACCCTTTTTATTTTCTCAATACATGCTGCTGTTGTTATTGTGAATGATCTGAGAACATGATTGCAGAGAGAGAAAAAAATTTTGTAATCTTTTGTCAAAATGTAATAACTTGCTCCACCTCTAAGATAACTTTCCTTTTTGGGTTATGTCAAAAATCTCTTATACTTCACCCCACCAACCATCTGACTTCCTAAAGAAGAATTTTGAAAATTGTTGGTAGCCAATAATTTTTAGTTCCCACAGACTTGCATTGTGTTTGTGTGTGTGTGTGTGTGTGTGTGTGCGCGCGTTTTTGTGACATATCAGGACACAAATATGTGTATAATGACATGGGTATGACATAGGTATTACAAGAAGAGGTGACTTATGAGGACATTACCCCATGTCTCCACTTTTCAAAAGGCTTATAAATCATACAGAATGAGTTTTTGTGAGAAATAAAAGTGTGCACAGTTTCCTGTGATGGTTATGTTTAGGGGTAGGGGTTGTGTAGGGGGATAGAAAATACAGTTTGTACTGTAGAAAAACCATTACGCCTATGGAATGTCCCCACAATTCACAAAAACGAACGTGTGTGTGTGTGTGTGTTTGTACAATAGAAGTCAATGGGAACAGAGACTATTTTGGCTACCAACATTATCCAAAATATCTTCTTTAACCTTTACAAATCTACTTAGTTCTGTAATGTGGTTTCATGTTAACTTGAAATTTACAGTCTAGATTTACTCACCCTCATTTTGCTCTTAACTCATTTGGCTTTCTTTCTTCCATAAAGAACACACAAGAAGATGTTCTGCAGAATGTTCATCATGCTCTTCTCCATACAGTAAAAGTTAATGGGGGAAAATTACTATAAAATGTTGTCATTTCTGACGTTATTTGCTGAAAATCTTCATTTTTAATTGCAGCTCTTTTATGATTTAATTATTTTTATTAGACCTTCTTTCATCTTCGGAACACAAATTAAGATATTTTTGATAAAATCCGATGGCTCAGTGAGGCCTCCATTGACAGCAAGATAATTAACACATTCAGATGCCCAGAAAGGTACTAAAAACATATTTAAAACAGTTCATGTGACTACAGTGGTTCAACCTTAATGTTATGAAGGGACAAAAATACTTTTTGTGTGCCAAAAAAACAAAATAACGACTTTATTCAACAATATCTAGTGATGAGCGATTTCAAAACACTGCTTCATGAAGCTTTGAAGCCTTAAGAATCTTTTGTTTCGAATCAGTGGTTCGGAGCGTGTATCAAACTGCCAAAGTCACGTGATTTCAGCAAACGAGGCTTCGTTACGTCAGTGTTTCGAAATTTCAATGGTTCACCATTGAAGGGCGTGACTTTGGCAGTTTGATACATGCTCCGAAACACTGATTCCAAACAAAAGATTTGTAAAGCTTCGACACTTCATGAAGCAGTGTTTTGAAATCGCTCATCACTAGATATTGTTGAACAAAGTCGTTATTTTGTTTTTTGCCGAACGAAAAGTATTCTTGTCACTTCATCAAATTAAGGTTGAACCACTGCAGTCACATGGACTGTTTTAAATATGTCTTTAGTAGCTTTCTGGACATTTGAAAGTGTTAATTATCTCGCTGGCAATGCAGGCCTCACTGAGCCATCGGATTTCAAAAATATCTTAATTTGTGTTCCGAAGATGAACGAAGGTCTTGCGGGTGAGAAACGACATGAGGGTAATTAATGACAGAATTTTCATTTTGGGGTGAACTATCCCTTTATTATTTAAATTTTAATTGAATTAATTTATTTTTTGTTTCATAAAAAACATTTCTCACTTATGCATAAATTTAGTTCCAGTCAGTTACAAGACGTATTTGACATTTTTTCCCCTTAAATTGTTCTGGAGTACAAACATAGGTCATCATATGTAAAGTATTGTTGTGTATAATTCATAAAAAATATATGTATATTAAGCATTTTTGAGTCATTCCCACCACTTGTGCCCTTCTGTAGTTAAATACATCTATTAATCCAGAGAGAGGATGGGTGTAAAGGCTTAACCCTGATCTCCTGAAAGCACTGCCTCAAGATTCTCTTTATTTATCATTCCATCTGCCTTTCGCATTTCGCATCTCCTCCTGAAACTGGATAATTTAACACGCTTCTGCACTGTTCACATCAAAACTTTCAGCAGAAAGAGGCTTAATCCACCTTATCTGAAGCCCTGTCAAAGCAGTGAGCGAAAGCCTAATCAAAGAGACAGGCAGGGTCACCCAGGAAAGGGTCCGATGGATGGGTGTATGATTTCTAATTGAGCTCCTATGTGCTCACTCTGAGGCTTAGTCTGCTCATGGAGTTGTGTGGTGTTTTGGTTAAAGATCTGGGCTGATAACTGTAAAAAATGTAGGTTTGAACCTGATGAACTTTCAGCATTGTGCCCTTGAGCAAGACTCTAAACCGCAGGTTACCCCAGATGGGTTTTCCCTGTAGTTGAAATGCACATAATATACAATACAATACATTACATCATATTATATAACTACTACCTGCTGCCCTGTACACATACCGTGCAAAAGTTTGGGCTCAGTAAGATTTTTTTTTATAGAAATAAATATTTTAATTCATTAAAGATGCACTTAAAGGAATTGTTCACCCCAAAATGAAAATTCTGTTATCATTTACAAGTTGTTCCAAACCTATACAAATGTCTTTGTTCTGCTGTACACAAAAGAAGATATTTGGAAGAATGTTTATAACCAAGCAGATCTCGGCCCCCATTGAATACCATAGTAGGAAAAAAAATAGGGGTGATGACAGAATTTTCATTTTTGTGTGAACTATTCCTTTAAGTGATCAAAAGTGACACATTTGTATGAGTTTCCTCAAAAAACAGCACAACTGTTTTCAGCATTGATAATAAGAAGAAATGTTTCTTAAGCAGCAAATCAGCTTTTTTTTTATTTTAATTTTTTTTATTTATAAATTTGGCAGCCTTGGTGAGCATAAGGGACTTTGTTCAAATATATTAAAAATCTTACTTACCTCAAACTTTTGAACAGTGGTGTACTTGGAAAATATATTTTTAGTGTAACATCAACAACAGGCTGAACTAGTTTTTGTTTTTTCTTCTACAGGGGAGCTGAAAATGGTTGGTGAAGGAGGGGAGAGAAGGATTTTTTCTTGTCAGGCACTTCTACTGGGCACCACGTGGGGTCCTTTCCCTGGGAAGATTGAGGTGGCCACAGGAGGAAGCGACAAGGTGGGTGTTTTTTTGTTTTGCTTATTTGCCTATGATAACCTGATTTTCTTAGGAGAGTTCTTTCTAACTAGTTCATAATTCAGAGCAATGTGTAATTCGAAGCACAGTTGAGTTTATTTTTTTTTCCTTTTTCACTTACCAAATAAGAAGCTTTTTTTGATGCCTTTTTAATGCTTGAAACAAAATGAAAATAAAATAAAACACATTAGGTGTACAGAGAGATGTAGTTGTGTGTTTATACTTTTTTAGTAAAAGGGCTAATGAAGTGTAAAGTGAAGTGTAACTTCACTTTAACTTCATATACAAATGATACAATCAACCTTCACAATAAATGTGGTATTGTGACTTAAACCAGTTTGCTTCCATCATGATTCTTTAATTGACAACCTAAAATTGTGCACCCATAGTTTTGATATGACATTGTTGTGGTGTTTATTCTGGTACACTCATCTCATAAATACCATCATTATCACGTGACTTAACATTAATTGGTACTATTGTGATTTTGCTTTGTCCACCAAATTTTTAAAGGCATACATACAGTCTTAGTGAATTGTGGGTAATTACAGTAAGACTATAGACATAGAGACCAAATTGAAAAGAGAGCAAGGGAGAGAAGTTAAATCATTTAAAAGGTTTTTGTGTCCATTTTGTATTTTGAGGCCTTGGAGAAGGTGGTGTTGTGTTTTGGAGTGTATGAGAGAGAGAGAGAGTGAGTGTGTGTGTCACGGGTAATCTGTGCCCGTGGCAGGTTTACCCTGTGAAGCGGACTGGTATCGCAGGCCCATTGTTGTTGCTCCTGTCAGAGTGGGGAGAGGCCGATGGAGGCCTGTGCTGGCCTGATAAGAGGAAAGAGGATTCAGCGGAGAGAGAGACAGGCAGAAAGAGAAAGAAATGACTCAAGGAGAGTGGAGTGCTGTGTAGACTCTGTCTTTTTCATGAAGTATTCCCACACAGTCAGATCTGCACAAACCTCTCTCTCTCTTTCTGCGGCTCCATTCTGAGGGTGAGGCTTTAAAAGGAGACTCTATACGTACTGTAAGTGAGTACACAGGTCGCACGTGGAAGGTAAACAAACTACGCAAAATGTTTGTTTGGTTCTCACATGTTTTTACTGTTGTTTAGTAAGACAAGGCAAGCGTCACTGTTACTATCACACATATTTTATGTTTGTGATCTTAATAAACCTCTAAGCGTAAGTATTAAAGTTCTGTGCATAACTCAACTTGCACTGAAAGGGACACCCGGGACATCTAGAGACCAGAATGTCATAGATACAGGAGGGTGAGCTAAGTAACCATATAGCAACCAACTAGCAAAAGCTTAGCAAGTGTATGAAAAATGCCCTTTTAATCACTCACAACACCCTACAGCAGTGATTCTCAACCATGGGACCGGGGCCCACTACGGGGCATCAGCAAACTTCCAATAGTGCTGCAGGAAGACTCAGGGGTGTCCAAACTAGGTTCTGGTCTGTAGCCCCTCACTGCAGAACATGAGATCCAGGGGGCGGAGATGGGCAGGTTTAGGGAAATGTAAAGCGGGAATAGTTGGATCCAGATCCAGGGGGTGGAGATGGGTAGGGCAGGTTTAGGGAAATGTAAAGCGGGAATAGTTGGATCCAGATCCAGGGGGTGGAGATGGGTAGGTTTAGGGATATGTAAAGTGGGAGGAGTTGGATCCAGATCCAGGGGGTGGAGATGGGTAGGTTTAGATCCAGGCGGCAGAGACGGGTAGGTTTAGGGATATGTAAAGTGGGAATAGTTGGATCCAGATCCAGGGGGTGGAGATGGGTAGATTTAGGGATATGTAAAGTGGGAGGAGTTGGATCCAGATCCAGGGGGTGGAGATGGGTAGGTTTAGATCCAGGGGGCAGAGACGGGTAGGTTTAGGGATATGTAAAGTGGGAATAGTTGGATCCAGATCCAGGGGGCAGAGACAGGTAGGTTTAGGGATATGTAAAGTGGGAGGAGTTGGATCCTGATCCAGGGGTTGGAGATGGGTAGGTTTAGATCCAGGGGGCAGAAACGGGTAGGTTTAGGGATATGTAAAGTGGGAGGAGTTGGATCTGGATCCATCCTTGCCCCCTGGATCTCGTGTTCTGCAGTGAGGACCATCTCGTCCAGTAGGGCAATTGTCCTGTGGAGTTTAGCGCAAACTTGCCTCCACACATGTGCCTGGAAGTTTCTAGTATGCCTAGTGAGACCTTGATTAGCTGATTCAGGTATGTTTTATTGCAAACTTTGCTGGTCAACGGACCTCCAAGAGCTGGATTGGACACCTCTGACTTAGGTATTTAAAATAAATACATTATTAATAATGGGAATATATAATAATAATAATATATCACAATTCTCCAACTTTAATCTAAATTCAAATGCTAAAACATGAATCATGAAATATGATTGAAAAGCTTTTATCTTTAATATTATGTGCACTGATTAGTTATTTACAATAAGACCAAGAACATTTATGAAGTACCTCAATTTTCATCTAACTTTCACCACTGCTTTTATTTTTCTAGAAATACAATGATCACATGTATCTACCCTAGAAGAGATCTCAAAAATGTCTCAAACTGTGCTTGGATTTGTCAAGACACCAAAATCTGCAATCAAATGAGATTTCAATATTAATATTTCTCATCAAATTCCTCTAAAGGTTGGAATATAAACTACACAACTTTTGCCCAGATTTTCTCACGATTTACAATCTGGAGGAGTCAAAGCTAGTTGCTAAAAAAAAGTCAGAGCTAGTCTGCAGATTTGGGCCAATCAGAGATGACAGATTTCACAGAAAATTGCATAGTGTATGATGGACACAGATTGCCTGGAAAATCCAGCCTCACCACTGTACCAGCGGATGAGTCTGGTCGGCCATTGAATCAATTCGATTTCTAAGGCGGAGCAAATCCGAGCAAACAGGAAGCGGAGTAAACCAATCAGAGAAGGGCGGATATGACGAGAGTCAACAGCGAAAAGTAAATAAACGGCCCCGGGCAAGCACAATAGTATTTTGGCAAGCACGGAGAGTAGTTTAACATGGCTAGCGCTAGAGAAAGCGACGTTAATGACTTGTGTCGTTGTTGCAGTAAGAATTTGAGAATATGTGGTGTTATTGCCAATTGTGTGTGTGTGTGTGTGAGACATCGTATCAGGCCATCAAGCTGTTCAATAAACTGTTTAAAACATACAGTCACCCGATCAGTGCTGAGATTCTAGATGGCATAAACAAAGATGTAATGAATCTTGACAAACTGAGGACGGAATCGAAACTGTCTTGTGTCTCTCTCATCTGCTCGTGCTGGGATCAGCAGCGGCGCGGGCGACACAACGACCCTCTTTACAGATGTCAAACAAACCAAAGAAGCTCTTTAATGCTTTTGTGCTCGCTTGAATGAGATTCGCCATGTATTTTAAACACAATGAAGCGAGAATGGATGAGCACAAGCTTCATTAGAGACGCGAGCTGTCTCTGTTTCCCCACAAAACCTCATCCAATATTTAAATGTACACTTCTAATACGTTCTTGTGATCGAATCTTGTCAATTCGCTGGAGTGTTTTTATTTAAAAAGGCTAAAAAGAGGCAGTCAGCTCACGGCTGCTTTAAAAGGCTCGTCTCGGCTCGCCTCGTTTATGGTGTGTGCGTGTGACATTGTATAAGGCCATCAAGCTGTTCAATAAATTGTTTAAAACACACAGTCACCCGATCAATTCTGAGATTCTACATGTTTTCACTTAAAAAGGCTAAAAAGAAGCTGCTTTAAGAGACATGGTCTGCTCTGCTCGATATTGAAGGGACTTTCGCCGCACTAGAGTGACACTGTTTGCGTCACTGAAATAAACGAATCTGACTGCACGGTACGTTTTGGAGTTGACTCGATTCGCGACGGAGGGCGGACTGACCAGACTGATATATCTTGTAGAAGATATCAGTCTGGCCTTGCGAGGCAAGGACACAGACTCAAACATGTAATTTTGAGACGATTTTAGAAAACATATTGTTGTCATACGTCTCCTAGTAACAAGACACATTTGTAGCTGCGCCCGTATTCAGAGGCTGCAACTTTCGAAGGACACAGACTTCAAAGGCCATGCCTTCGAAGTCCGCAAAGTTTCGTCTATGCCTATGGAGGGTTGCTCTTCCTAGCAACTGTGTCAACTGCCTCTGACGAGCAGCTAAATATGTTCACCTTAGTCCGTTTATGTACATAATGAAGAGTATAAACTATCTATAAAATTGCATCTTAGTAAAATATAATTCAACATTTGAATGGCTTTAAAGTGCTTTTTTTTAAAAACATTTGTATCGTTAGATATACGAGTTAATTGAAACCCAATACTTACATTTAACCCAGCATTTTCTCTCTCAAAAAAAATCCAGTTGTCACAGGCGCACAATGAATCCTGGGATAGGCTAGGCTGCAAAGGATCCACTCTATCCTTCTATCCTTCGCTGCACAAGGAAAGAAGGATGCATTTGTATGCCGCATTCGAAGCAGCTATCGAATTGGGACAGTCTTCATTGTGCGGCTATGATACTTTCAGCCTTTAAATGCAGCCTTCGAAGGATGCAGTCTCTGAATTGGGACACAGTTTATGTGTGACTTTTGTGTTGGGAAGGACATGAAAGCTTAGTCCTTTAGTTTATGATACACATTTTCTCTCTTTAACCATTTACAAATTAATCAATAGATTCTAAAAGTTGTGTGGTGTATTCCAGCCTTAAGTTGATTTATGGGGCCCCTGTATTTTTAGTTTGGCATAAATGTCTACATTTATATGCAGGGACCCCAAGCAGAGCCCCATGTCATCAATTTGCACTAATTTCAGATTAAGTCATCACAGCCCTTTGAGGTGAAGTGGATATGATCTCTACTACCTGTAGGGATCAGGAAACATCCAGCTCTAAAATAGCATCATCCCCTTATATCCCTATGGGGGAGGAAAGGAAACCAAATGCTTTCCAGACTCTCAGACTGTTATCACTGTGCTTATCTCTACAGGAGCACACGCTCCCTCTCTCTCTCGGGCCATATCTGCATTTTTGCTGAATCGTATCATCTTCCTGCCAACTGGTCAATCCCAGACAGGGCTGACGGGGCTTTGTCTTATGGCCTATTAGAAATAGAAAGGCAGACACAAAGATGAAGTATACACTTGTGAAAAAAAAAGTACACTTTAGCATACTTTTACAGTTTTTACGATTGCTTAAAGGGTTAGTTCATCCAAAAATTTAATTTAATAATTTATTACTTACCCTCATGTCGTTCCTGCTTCGGAGCTTTACGAATCGAATCAGTGACTCGGATCTCCTATCAAACGGCTAAACTGCTGACATCACGTGACTTTGGGGCTCCGAATTACTGATTCGATTTGCAAAGCTCCGAAGCAGTGTTTTGAAATCGGCCCATCACTATATTGTTGAAAAGTCGTTATTTAGTTTTTTGCCGCACAAAAATATTCTCGTCGCTTTATAATATTAAGGTAGAACTACTGAACTCGCATGAACTGTTTTAAATATGTTTTTAGTACCTTTATGGGTCTTGAGAGAGGAAATGTCATTGATTTGAATGCAGGCCTCACTGAGCCATCGGATTTAATCAAAAATATCTTAATTTGTGTTCCGAAGATGAATGAAGGCCTTACGAGTGTGGAACGACATGAGGGTGAGTAATAAATGACATTATTTTCATTTTTGGGTGAACTTTAAGCACAATTTTAAAATATTCATTTGAAACTTTACAATAATTTAACAAAACCCAATTTTGGCACCATATGGCACAAATATCATATACACCTAGGATGGCTTGAGGGTGAGTAAAGCGGTAATTTTCATTTGAAAATGAAGTAATCCCTCAATGTCACAGGACAGCACACAAGATATTGTTTCAAACATGGAATACAATGAATTGGTACCAAAAAGAACTGATGGAGGTCATAATATAGTAGGCTACATTGTACTAATTGTACTGTTGACAGTAGAGAAAAATGTTTTTTTATTTTTTTTAACCTGTGCTCTTGTAGAAACGTCTGTAATTACTGAAATACTGAAATTACTGTAGTAACATTCTGTCAAGCCTCTCTCAATGTCAACCCATGATTTACAACATGGTCAACCAAGGTTGCCTGAATCGCATCTGACAAATTTGGTCCCCGTCTTCTTTGTCCATGTCCTCCTCCATGTCTACCTTTCCCTCTCCCTCTTACTGCCTTCAGTTTTTGTTGAAGACAGGTAAACAGCTTACACCTGATTGTTGAGTTTATAATTAAGTGCCTAAGTGCACACCTGTCAACCATGTATTTAGTGTTTTGCAAAACACTGTGTAGTGTTTTGCAAAAAGTGTGAGGCTGAGAATGTGCTTATAGTTGTGCAGATCTAGACTGAGGTTTTGCTCCTTGAGTGTCAGGTTTCACTAACTGTGCTATTTTTCATTTTAGTGTGTAAGCAATCATAAAAAACTGTAAAAAGACTACTTATGACAAAGGTATCAAAAACTGAAGCATGATCAAGTGCCTTTAGTGTTACTATAAGACGTTAAGGTATCCCTAGGCAACGCTGTATCGACAAACTAAGAAATTGCTTGCCTTATGTATCAGATAAAGAAACATTTAATTTGTAAAAGAATAAATATTATATGGATTTTTTTGAGCACCTAATCCCACCCCAAATCTAAAGGCAGGAACACACCAAGCCGACGGTTGGCCGTTGGGCAGTTTTTGTTCGTCGGCCGACTAAGTTTTCTCAGTGTGTTCCGCACCGTCGTTGAAGTTGGTTCTCGTCGGCTTTTTTCGGCCGATTCGACATGTTGAATCGGCGTCGGAGCTCGTTGGTAAGTCGGGCCATCTGATCATTCTGATTGGCTGTTCAGCTACTGCCATCTGCTGGTACGGAAAGGCATTTCATCTTACGCAGGCGCAGAACGGACGTGCTACTTGGCCGTTGGCTGTCGAGCGTCGGTTTGGTGTGTCAGGGCAACTTTGGATCCAGACGCTGCCGATGTGAGCCAACCCCACTGTCTGTTTTTGTCGCCACTACACAGCAAAATCTCCAGAGTTAAATCAACTCTGCTCAGAGTACATATGGTCCCTCTCTAAATAGTGTTAAAATAACACTAAAGCAGAGTTAAAGTTAATGAGATAATTAAGCAATTAATTAAGTGATGATTGTGCAATAGTGATGAACACCTGCTGTTAACAAGCAGAATCGCTGAAGAAAAGAGAAACACAAGAACTACAACTGACTTCAGACACAGCCTTATTAATTGCTTAATTATCTCATTAACTTTAACTCTGCTTCAGTGTTACTTTAACACTATTTAGAGATGTACTCTGAGCAGAGTTGATTTAACTCTGGGGATTTTACTGTGTAGTTCATCGGCGTCGGCTTGGTGTGTTCCTGCCTTAAACCTAACCACTTCTGAACAACAGAAAAAATGTAACAGCAAAAATATTACAAAAGAATTGTGGTGCATTACAAGTCTTCTGAAGCCATACGCTATCTTAATGTGAGTGAAACTTAAGGTTTTAATTGTTCATCTGGAAGTAGTTTATAAAAAATATATATACTTTTAGGATTTAAAGAACACTACAAGTGGACATTCAATAATTAAGTGCAATACAATTAAGCACACTTTGTTTTCACAAGGGTGTACCCCAACATCACAGATAACACACAGTTGTGAGCACAGTTTTATTTTTATTTTAACAGAAAAATCCATTAATTTCAGTCATTCTGCTTCCAATTATGAAATCAAATCCTCTGTCCATCTCTTTGAAACCCATGCCGGTTCTTTAAAATCCCAGTGTGGCGGTCTCAGGAAGCTGTGATGCTGGTGATAGAGGGGCGCAATGTATTTAAAGATCAGTGCTCAGCATTCCGATTCTTCTGTCTCCAAGTCCATGCCACTCCATTCTGGATTCCAAACCTCCCAAAGGATGAGATCTAATCAGGTGGAACATTCAGAGGGTCTCTAACAATACAGCCATTCAGAGGGTGAGCGGGACAGGGTGTGGCTTCCTGCTCGCCTCTCTCTTCACACAAATACATGGAGATAAAGCTTTGGAAGGGCTTTTGGGAATGATGCATTTATGGTTGAAGTTGTTTAAACAAGCTCACTAAGACATAGTCTCAGCATCGGATGGCATGTCCACAGTCCGTCACTGACCGTCTGATGTATATGCACACAAAAATGGCAAGTTTTGGGTGAAATCAGTTCTAGGCTGTGGTTGGTTGATCTATATGTCAATCAGATGGTTTGTTCGAGTTGGCAGTTCTTAGAAACAGCTGATGTGTGTGTTTTGTGTTGCAGGTTTCGCTGATGCTGAGTGGAGGTCCTCGCTGGCTGATGGACATGATGTGGGTCAGTGCAGAGGATGGAAAGAGCAACTGTGCTGTTTACAGTAGAGGTGAGAATTTATTCTTTGGGTCTATAAATGTATTTGTAATTCTTTTCAGGCTTCTGTGCCTGAGAGAGTGTGTACTTGAACGGGGTGTTGAAGACCCCATGAAATGGCAGGACAACACAACTGACAACAATTGATAGCAAAAGGATATCCATCAGCAGAAATGTTTTGATAAATACTAACTATTTGTAATGGGTGACTTTGTAATTGTGTTGTGGGTAATGTAGAGTTATCAGTGTTTATTGGATCAAGTCTTGGTTATGATATACTGATACACATCAGTGAACAAGGGAGTGGAATGAGACAACCAATGATGTGTTGCTTGATATCGCAAGAGAGTTGCAGGTGGTATTAGAGCACATTCCAATTCTAGAGAGCATTGAAATCTGGTTGGCTTTAGTTTTCTTTTCTTTTTCTTTTTTTGAAAGTTCAGAAAGATATGGTGTAACAAAATATTATAATTAAATACATTTACCATTATGTTAAATGGTAATGTAAAAATTGTTAAATTGATAAAAACAGTAACAGTAAATATTTCAGCATTGTTACAAAAAGGAACTATATTCATAAAAGAATCCTGAATAAAAATGTATTGTGGTTTCCACAAAATATATTAATATAAAAATACATTAAAAATATATTATATAAAAAGTATTAATTTTAAAATATATTAAAGAAGAATAAAAGTTAAAAAGTTAAAGTTATTTTTAATTGCAATAATTTTTCACAATATTACTGGGTTTTTTTTGTATTTTTGATCAAATAATTGTAGCCTTGGTGATGAGGACTTCTTTGAAAAACATTAAAAGTCTTACCAACCCCAAACTTTTGAACGGTAGTGTATTTATCTGCGTTTGTATTTTTAGAAGGGGTCCCTCACAATGAGATCATCAAATTTAGGGGTCTGTGGTATTAAAAAGTTTTAAACCCCGGCACTACTATATACTGTAGATGACCTCAAAGCTAGCACACATGAGCTAAAAGCCACAGAACTCATAATTTCAATTTCATGGGGTCTTAAAACCCCCATGTCTTGACTTCATATGTACAGTGGATCTAAAAAACCATGGGCCATTTTCCAAGATAAGACCATGGCCCCATTTTTACCAAAAGAAGAAAAAGTGAGCAGTAATAACTTGCCATTCCACGAACAAATACTCAATGTTTAAAGAGCAGAAAGATAACTCTTTGTTGCTGGTGCTCTCTCTCCTTGACTAAAAGTGATATTTCCGCTAAAGTGCTTCACTTTTTTTATTATCTGCAGGGGCTTAATTGATTAATCTACTTACAGTACATGTGTAAGTTCAACAGAGAACAATCCCTTCTCCATTTTGAAAAAATACTTGAGGATATGAAAGACTTAAAGGCCTTTATCGCACTTATCTGAGAACACAGAGAAATAGAATAATGGTTGAACATCTCCAGCAATGTCAAATTTCATTATCAGTGTATTCAAACAGCACCGCCCCCCTGGAGGAGTCGACTTTCCACCAGCGAGCGGCACAGTGATTGTGTTTAATTAAAAGACAACGCTGATGAACTGAAGGGCTTTCAGCAGACAAGTTATTAAGGAACTGAAAGAGGGCCGGGATCGATTAGGCCAGGCTGCTGAATATCTCTCGAACTCTCAGGCTTTCTATACTCAACCAGATTGCGGAGTTAGCTCTCCCAATGCTGGTCGCATTAGAGGTTTTTGGGGGTGAGAATTATATACTGTATGCATATTACAAGGTTATATTCACATATTCTGGATTGGGGGATGAAATATTAGAGTTTCAAAGCGGTTTTCACAGTTGATTAACTTACTTAGTCCAAATCTGAGTATCCTACTGGTCTGTTTTCACATTATTTGGCTCTGAACTATGTTTGCATCATCAGTACAGGGCCATTTAAGTTCATTGGGCTTAGACAAACATTGTGACATTTTCCAAATCGATTCAGTTCTGATTCACAAGCTTTTGATTTCCAAACATTTAAATTGCAACTTTTTAAATTAAACTTTTTAAATAATATAATTGTTTCTAATCAAATATGTTGTTGTAAGTTAAACATTTGCCCTGTGGCTGTAATAATTTGTTTTCATGACAGAATGATGAAAATGATGTCTACATTCTTTAAAATAAAGGTTCCAAAAGGGGTTTTCTCTGCAATGCCATAGAGAACCATTTATGGGTTATTAAAGAACCAGTGAGCAGTTCTTAAAAGAACCTTTTTTTTTCATAGTGTGCAGAACATTTTAATAATCTTAAGAACCATTTTCCACTATGAAGAACCTTTTATACAGTGGAAAGGTTCCATGTATGTTAAAGGCTCTTTATTGGACCATCAATGCCAATAAAGAACCTTTATTTTTATGAGTGTAATATAGTGCATATATTTAACAAATGCCCCCACTTTTCCTTTTTTTTTTTTTTTTTAAAGCNTTTTTCTTTTTTTTTTTTTTTTTTAAAGCTAACTAACAAGTTTATGAACATTGAATGGTTTTCCTGAGGTAAATGTGATGTTACCTGAAATATTCTTTACAAGCAGTTTTATTGACGTCTTTCTGAGGTTAAAACAATGATTCAGCAATTACATGAGACATGATACATTTTCGTAAGTTGTACTGTATCTTTCTGCCTTCTAATGTTCACTTGACCCAGTAATATTATAGCACTTACTTTTTCTATTTATATTTTCTCTCTCAATTTATTTAATTAAAAAAAGAAGTCCTTGTTACGAGCAGTTTGTTGAAATAACTGGGACTTGACATGGCACTTGCATACTGTTGCACTCATGTTGATTTGATTGCTTCTATTATTCTCATTTGTAAGTCGCTTTGGAGAAAAGTGTCTGCTAAATGATTAACCCTTAAATGCATACCTCAGGTCTTTATCGACCCGGGACGTCATTCACTACCCTCCTCCTCATTCGTTTTTTAAAGTTAGACATAAACCTTCTTAGTATTTCTCAATCAATTCATTATAAACAATATAACAAGAAAAAAAAAATCATAACATTTTAAAAGAATGCCTGTTTTCCTAATCAAATTGCAATCAAATATGACTGTCACTTGATGGATCTGGTGAAGGATTTTGAAGATGTTGAAAATAGTATAGTTTTTTTTAATTCGCGAATGGGTTCATATTCGTGATCTGAAACATATTCTCAAAACTATCATTTGCTGAATGTACTGGGAAATGAGCTCAGACAAGGACAGTGACGATGGCATAAAACATATTCTCAAACTGAGCCCTTTCAAGCTCCAAAAGGTAACAAAATATGCTTTATTTTATTCTGTTATTGTTACTCTAATATCAGTGGAGTTTTATATGATCGCGACAGGTGGAGATCCATCCGTGTTAGATATAGATCCGGGTTGCTAAAGACCCGAATATGTAAGAATGATTGGCGAAACATTCATGCATTTAAGGGTTAAATGTAAATGTTTATTTTGTGCCGTAACTAGTAGTACAGATGGCGAGATGTTAGGAGGTGCGAAGTTTTGTTTTGTTCACACATCTACTCAAAACAGCATAGACTGAAAGATTGATCTTTAGATTTATGAATCAATATCAGTTCATCAAAATTAAGATTATTTGAAATTGTCGACCCAGTCCTAGTTGGCGGAGCCTAACAAGTACAGTTATTCCCCTGTGCACAGTCCGTCAGACTGGACCACTATTTTCAAGTCGACTTGCCTGATAAACATTTTAGTTCAATGACAAACTAAACTTTTTGATGTCAAACTCTCTCCTAAAGACTCTCAATTTAAAAACCCATACTGGTTGACCAACTCACTGGGATATTGTTGGGAATGTGTCCCCATGAGGGTCTGTAGTGGTTCCAGACCAGTGTTCTCTATAACAGAATATGGGTTGTTGAGTTAACTGATATGAAATGTTGTGCCAGTTGCAGTCGGCACATGGCTCACTGCGTCTCATGAACTGATGAGTTCCTGTGAAGGGGGCAGTAAAATTCTTAAGCGTGTGTTTTATATGTGCTCTCTATCCTGTCAGAGGGCTTTTGGCTTATCTTGAGTGAATGTCGAGGCTGGAAATGTCAGGCACGGGCAGAAAAAATATGAGATTATGAAGCTGCTGGATGTTGTCATGGGGTTGTGATGCGTCATAAATCCTGGTTTGATGGTAGTGGATGTCTGGATCAGGAGGGACACGGCTTAAGGACTGCAGAGACTCTGAGCTCTGTCACTGAACAGGAAAGAGGTTTATTCTGGTCATTAGACGATGTAGACCTCATCTTTTGATTTATCATCCCAACCCCCCCTGACTTTCGCTCTCTTCTCTTCATATTTCATGCTTGCTGTCTCTCTCTCTCCCTCTGTCTCATTTCTTGATGGACTGATATCTGACAGGCTTATGGCTGTCTGTGATGGGAAGGAGCAGCTCTATTAAGGTGAATCTGGGGTCAACAGAAAGAAAAAAAAACAACCTGGCACATCACAGCAAGAGGAAACGATGGTCGTTGGCTTATCACTTGTAGTTTCCTGTGATAGTACTAGTGGATAGCAGCCAGAAAGCCATGTGGAACATTTATAATGTTGGTTAAATGTGTTATTTATCTTGAGAATTTGAAGTTCCTCCGCATAGAAAATTAGTCTACCTAAAAAGGACGATTCAGTCAACCTTTCATATAAAATTTAAAAAAAAGTTTTGTTCTATTTCATTTGTTTAATTGAATTATTTGTTAGTGTTTTAACAAAATAATTAACTTCACATTTACATTTTTAAACTCTTTTAAAACGTCCAGCTGCATAAACTGCTTAGACTAGTCTTAAAAAGTTTTTCTTCAAAACTGGTCCTAACTTTTTAAAGGATTAGTTCACTTCAGAATTAAAATTTCCTGATAATTTACTCACCCCCATGTCATCCAAGATGTTCATGTCTTTCTTTCTTCAGTCGAAAAGAAATAAAGGTTTTTGAGGATAACATAGTGGACTTCAACAGGGATCAACGGGTGGAAGGTCCAAATTGCAGTTTCAATGAAGCTTCAAACATAATCCCAGCCGAGGAATAAGGGGTCTTATCTAGCGAAACGATTGGTCATTTTCTAAAAAAATAAATAAAAATAAAATAAAAATGTATATACATTTTAACCACAAATGCTCATCTTGCTCTAGCTCTGCGATCCGCCACACATTACATAATACGTTGGAAAGGTCACACGTAACGTAGGCGGAACTCCATCTCATTTTCTCCTCCAACTTCAAAATCGTCTGACATTGTTGTTTTACCTTTTTTGTAAAGACTGTTTGACTTAGGGTGTACTCACACTAGGCACGGTTGCCTTGAACCGAGCCAGAGCGCGATTGTCCCCCCTCCCCACTCTCCCGCTGGCCTGCACTCACATTGCCCTTAACGTTCGTACGCTAGAAGTAATAAAGGTGTTTACCGTCATAATGATGACAGTAGCGCACACAAAAGTAGTAGCTGTTCCGTGCTCTGGCACGGTTAGCGCTCACACTGCATGCGAACCGCGCTCGAGCCCAACCGAACCGTGCTCTGGCCCACCTCATTTAAGCGGGCCAGGGACGGCTAAACGAACCGCGCCCGGGCACAGAACAGAGCGATCACGCTTGTCAAACGAACCGGGCTTTGGGGGTCAAACGTGCTCGGGCACGGTTCAGAGCGCCTAGTGTGAGTACACCCTTAGTCTTTGCATGTTCGCTTTGTAGACACTGGATTGGTACTACCGCCTACGTCACGCATGACCTTTCCAACGTGATCACGTAATGCGTGCGGATCGCAGAGCTAGTGCAAGATGAGCATTTATGGTTAAAAAGTATATAATTTTTACTTTTTTTAGAAAATGACCGATTGTTTCGCTAGACCCTTATTCCTTGGCTGGGGTTGTGTAGAGCCCCTTGAAGCTGCATTGAAACTGCAATTTGGACCTTCAACCCATTGGTCCCTATTGAAGTCCACTATATGGAGAAAAATCCTGAAATATTTTCCTCAAAAACCTTAATTTCTTTTTGACTGAATAAAGAAAGACATAAACATCTTGGATGACATGGGGGTGAGTAAATTATCAAGAAATTTCAATTCTGAAGTGAACTAAAATAGTTACATAAAATAGGAGATTGGTCTAATTTAAATTGGAAAAGTAAGACTGATTACTTTTTGTCTTACTGCTAGTTGGTCAAACTAGTTAGTTTTTAAGACACCGTCTCAACATGGTGGCTATGTTTATGCGACTGGTCCTGGTCTTCTAGTCAGGCTTTATATGAAGAACAGACCGAAATTAAAGTCATTAAGTCATTCACATTCCTTTTTGACAGATCTGGTCACTCTGAATTACGTTCACTATATGGAAAAGAGCTGCGTGAAGATTTTTCAAATTTTCTCCTTTTATTTTCTATAGAAAAAAAATGACAGCTTATGGGTTGTGAACAACATGCTTTACTCCCTTAAAGAAATAGTTCACCCCAAAATAAAAATTGTCATCATTTACTCAACTTCAAGTTGTTCCAAACCTGTATGAGTTTCTTTCTTCTGCTGAACACAAAATAAGATATTTTAAAGAATGTTGGTAACCAAGCAGTTGATGGACCTCATTGACTTCCTTAGTATTTTTTTTTTCCTACTATGGAAGTCAATGAGGTCCATCAACTGTTTGGATAACGACATTCTTCAAGATATCTTTTTTTGTGTTCAGCAGAAGAAAGAAATTCATACATGTTTGGAACAACTTGAGGGTGAGTAAATGATGACAGAATTTTCATTTTGGGGGTGAACTATTCCTTTAAATACTGTTTTGTTTTGTTTGTTTTTTTGGTGAATTCTTCTATCATCCTGTAGTTTTTGAGGGTCTAAAACAGCAATCTTGTGTCTATTTTATTGTGTCTCCTTGTTCAGGGTTACAGCATTATGTCAGAGGAATTTCAGTTTGATTCTCACTGAAGACGAAGTCGACAGAGACAAAGTTTAATTGAGTTTTCCTGAAACCAATCGGGAGTTTTGCTAGAAGGTAGAAAAGCAGAAGCACATAATCCTCTTCCCACTGAGGCGCTCGCTTGAGGGGTATCTCTCCTCCCTTTCTCCCAATCTCTCCCTCCTTCCGTCCCTCCCACCCTCTCTCCTACTCTATCCCATTACCTGGAAAAAAGAAGAGGGTCCCAAGCTACAATACTGAATACCCCAAGATAAAAGTAAAAATTTTCTTCTGAGACTTTTTTTTATAGAATCTGCAGTTGTTTTTCAGTCACAGATCAAAGTGTCTCACTGGTATGACTCTATAGGGTCATAAATGTCAGAGGACACTCGACTGAGTGGCATAAATCTTCCCAGTGTGAGCGAAGTGATGATCTTCTGAGAGAAATAACAAAGTGATTTGCATAATATATCAGTGACCATAATCCATAGTGAGGCCCCGGCAGTGTCCTGTTGTGTAACAATCCCTAAGAAAGATAAGGTGATGGATAAGTGTAAGAGTGCAGCTGATTATTTAACAGAATTCCACAGATTTGGTAACAAAAAATCTACAAATTTGTTGTAACTTTCAGCATAGCCAGACATTTACCATTATGTTAACCTTTTATTTTGTTTACATTTAACCATTTTTTTAACACGTTAACATTTACTTTAATATTTAACTAATTTGTTAATGTTTACCTTTACATATAGCAATTTTGTCATTGATTACTTTACCTTATATTTGCCTTGGTTAAACTATTTTGTTAATGTTTATATTTATGTTTCCCTTTATATTTGCCTTTGTTTACCAATTATACTAATGTTTGCCTTTGTTTACCTATTTTGGTAATGTTTGCATTTACTAATTTTGTTTGTTTACCTTTACATAATGTTTACACCTTTTATATTTTCTTTTATGTTTGTCTTTGTTGTTAATGTTGACCTTTTTTGTTATCATTTACCATGGTAACATTTACATTTATGTTTACATATTTGTTTAAAGTTTACATGTATGTTTACAATTACATTCGTGTTTATCTATTTTATTGTTTATTTTCTGTTTTGTAAGCTAAATGCTTACCTTTGAAGTGTAGATGCATATAGATGCTGTATGTGCATCTCAATTCAACAACACGTCAACTGGGCAACGTATAGCACTGACGGGGTAGCGCGCAGCTATTAAGGAGCTGTCACAAAGCTTAATTACATATTCGGGTATGGAAATGAGTTGCTGCCTGTCAGCGAGTCTGTGATTTGAATGCTTCACATGTGACACAGAGACTGTCAAGAAAGACTTCAATCAAAAATGCTAAAATAACCGAGTTGAACGGCTAGCTACACTTTCCTCCTTTATTAAGATCACCACAGTATGAAAAACACTAAGTGAGGGGGAGGGATGATGGGGGAGGAATAGTAGAGAAGGGGAGTCTATCTCAGGCAGAATTGATGTGGTTCTATCCATATTCATATTCAGCAGCAGCTGTTATCGCTTAAAAGGCTTTCTAATTACAACAACAAGACAAAAACTGCTTGGATACGGTCCAGACCCGCTAAATGATAAAATAAGCGCTCATTCACTCTCTCGCTCACTTTCTCTCTCTCTCTTCCTCTCTTAATCTCCACAAAGCACCTTGGAGTCTACTCACCCAAATACATGCCAATGAACAGGGAAAGTGCCATTCGGAGATGCAGGTGTCACGTTTGATAAGAAACTTCTGGATTAAATATGCTGTGGCTAATGAGCAGCCGGGCGAGCCAGTGAGGGTGCGACCATGGGCACGATTGTTCTCCAGCTGATAACATTCTGCGGAAGAAACAGCCAAATTCCATCATTTAATAAACAGCCCCGGCCTCTATCAGAGAGAGCGCCTGGATCCCGGTGTTAAGTGGGAGACATTGCTTTTCATTATAGCAATCTCAGGGGGCTTCCACAAGGGTGTGGAGGTGCAGCGACAAACAAATTGTCCCATATTTAGACACGTTTATTTGTGTGCATCTGTGTGTGTGTTTCTCAGAGGTGCAGCTGGAGTTAGAATCTTCAGCTTGACAAGAAGTTCTCGTTTTTATTAGTGATGTTTGCTAAGGCGTGCATCACTAATACTGTTGCCTATACGCTGAAAAAAACTGAAGGATTTACTTTGAAATTTTGGCTCAGAAATTGCTTGTAAATGTTACAGTAATCACAAAGAAACTGCAAGTAACACTTTGAATTCAAGTTTTGGGGGAGAAACGGGAACGCGGGGGCACCGCGATGCGACAGCAAAGGGCACTTTCACTTTCGCGATCAAAGGGGCAGGGGCTCAAGCCCCCCGGCTTATCGGGTTGTGTACACAAACAACAAGGGTGCTTGTCGGTTTTTGCTGTAAAACGTGAACTCCCGACGCCTTAACAGTGGACAATATTGCTTTTGTGACAAAATGAATTCAGGGTTCAGAACGTGCTATATGTGGAGAATAATGCACAGCACTCTTGAACTTGCCGTTTATCGGTTTTTGCTAATGAACACTTCAATTCTAATTAAAAGTGACAATGACACTGTTTTTCATATTTAATACTGTAAAGCTGCTTGCTTTAAAGCAATCTGTTGAATACAGGGATATATGATGTGACTTGATTTGAATTGCAGAGCTTGTGAAAATGCTTCACATCCACATCGCTATAATCAGATGTTGAGTGTCTATTTTGTTATTGAGTCCTCGTTAAACGAACAGCACATTTTTACATATTCATCTGACCGCTGCTTTCTGCAGCATGTGCAGAGCTGGGATGTTCGCTGCTGTATACCGCTGCAAACGTATTTCAAATTTATTTTTACCCTACTTCGCTGTGAGTATATCAGGCCTTAAGTGATGAAATCCCATCCATATAATTTCCTCTATCAGTAAACAGCTGTGGAGATCAAAAGTTGTCCTCTTCAAGGTCATTTAGATGCCATATTGAATCTGTTGGACTGATGGAAAGAAAGCAAAAACGAAAGACAGATGCAGGTCTTGACCTGTCACTCATTAGGAGCTTAGTTCACCCAGCCAGTAAAATCTCACTTTCTGCCAGCATTCGCTTTAGCCGGACCAGTAGGCTAGCTGTCAGGAAGACGATTCATTTCTCAAAGCTCATATTTAGAAATTGGAAAAAAGCGGGATAATTTTTTTGGCAGACCTGTCAAGCTACCGCTGCTTTTCAACGTAAACCTGAAAGCCGGGGGTGTGGTGTGCTGCGAGAAAATAAACACTGACTGCACTGCCTCATGAATATACAAAAAGAGGCACATAACTTCACACCCTACTACCCCAGCCAGATGACTGGCCGTGCCTCACAGGAAGCTGCACAATGCCCCTCTGGTGTGTGTTTGATGTAGCGTGTGGGCCAGTAGATCAATGAGGGTGCAGGTGTGCGGGGCAGATGGTGGAGAGGTGATACCCGGGGCGCTGAAACTCAGCCGGGCCAGAAACACAGAAGCTCCAAGAGGGCGGCCCCCAGGGGAACTGAGCCATATGACTGATGTACTCTGGGATGCAGCGAGGCAGAGATGTGATTTATGGAATAGAGCAGTGAAAGCTCCCCGCTGTCTCACTCACACTGCTGCTACGCTTGCAAGATCTCAGGCTCTTATGTGGTTTTTGAGACACTTTTTCTTTTGTGTATTGCGTTTTCTTGGGACTTTCACATTAAACACAGTTGCTGGGTGAAATAAAGATGGTGGAGGTAAAGTCATAGTTTATTGGGTTTTTATTTATTTTAAATCACACTTATTCTGAAAGAGGTTTAAATGCCTTTAATCCCAAATTCTTAAGCCTTTGGGGTGTCAACGGTAGACAACAGTGTGAAACAATGCAGTGGTAGACTGTTACAGCTTCATTAAATATTTGTTATTTGTCCAGTAATAGAAACCTTCACACACTAATTTGATGTGAACCATATGAGGGAAACAGAGCTATCACCTGTAGAAATTGATTCTCTCTTCTTCTTTTTTTTTTTACACTATTTAAAGGTTCAGGGTTGGTACAATGTTTTTTAAAATGTTGGTGCTCAAGAAACATTTATTATTGAAAACGGTTGTGCTGCTTAATATATTTTTGTGGAAACTTTTCAGGATTCTTTGTTAAATAATAGAAATACTAGAAAGTTCAAAACTGCATACATTTTAAACAGAATCATTTGTAGCATTATAAATGTCTACAGTTATAATGCTACAAATGTCTTGTCTTTTTTTTTTTTTGTTCTTTTTAGCTCAACACATGTTCAGGCATTCATTATACAACAACAGATGTAAAGTGTCAGGAAGTGAGGGGTAAAATGAAAATGACTACTGTAAAATGGAAACTGTTTTTGATGTGTGGGTTTTAAATGCCAAAACAATTTTTAAAGGATTAGTTCACTTTAAAATGAAAATTAGCCCAAGCTTTACTCCCCCTCAAGCCATCCTAGGTGTATGTGACTTTATTTTTTCTAATGAACATAATCTGAGTTATATTAATAATTATCCTGGCGCAGTGTCAGTCAGAAGGACCAACGAGTTTGAAGCTCAAGAAAGTGCATCCATCCATCATAAACGTTCTCCACATGGCTCTGGGGGGTTAAAAAAAGGCCTTCTGAAGTGAAGCAATGCATTTGTATAAGAAAAATATCCATATTTAACAAGTTATAAAGAAAAGTATCCAGCTTCCGCCTGACCGCCTTCCGTATTTTGCTTTGGATGGATGTACTTTCTTCAGCTTCATACTCATTGGTCCCGTCCACTGCCATTATAAAGCTTGGATGCATCAGGATATTTATTAATATAACTCCAATTGTGTTCATCAGAAAGAAAAAAGTCATATACACCTATGGTTTGGGGTGAGTAAAGCTTTATAACAAACTGCCAAAATGACAAATCAAAACTATTAATTAATAATTAACAGCACTGAGAAAAATGAATGGTATTTAACAGAGAAGCATGATCCTGAAAGATCTTGAATTCAAAGGGGAGGATGTCACCACCTTGTGGCAAAGGCTAGTTATTCCATATTCCTCACACTGGCACAGATTTCTCAGAAAGCACTCGCACTATTTAAATGAAGCCTGACCAGTCTTCAGTCCATTCAGCACTTTAAAGCCCATTCTCCAAAACATTTTATTAGCCTACTATCAAGTTTCCCTTTAGCCTGTAACTTTCATTTTTTAGTCATGTTTGAAGCTCAAACACTACTTTTTTTCAGCTCTGATGAGCAAGAAACTCATTGACAGATCCAAATATTTGCTTGGATTCATAGGTTATAGAGGCAGGGAGGAAAAAACGCACATGTATTTCATTTTTACCTCTCATTGTCTTTACTGCACTGTTTCATGCCAAAATAAACGTTGGATTGCTCTGTTTCACTGCCAGAACTAAAATAGCAAAAACACAAGAATAGGCTGAGCAGAGATTAAACACTTTTTACTTTGCTTTATATTTGTTTCATGGGATTGGTTTGCAAATGCTACAATACATTGTGCAGTATTTAGATAATGCAATTTTTATATTATTTGTTTACAAAAATGCACCGTGTTAACTATAGTGTCTACAAAATACCAGAAACAACATATGAAGACTTCAGATGCAAAAGCCTCTAAGTGCCATCAAAATATTTCTTCTAAGAAGAGCATTTTTATCAAGCTTGTATGTTTAGGTTCAGTAATTTCACATTAATGACAATTAATAGGTTCTTTTCATTGCAATTAAAGTGAAATAACTGAAAATAAACATACAAGCTTCATAAAAATGATTTTAGAAGAAAATTTCAGATGGCACTTAGAGGCTTTTGCATCTGAAGTCTTCATATATTATTACTACATTAAAACTGGTAACTTGGTTTAATCATTGTCATCACCAAATGTTAAAAAAAATATAAAAACAAACAAAACAAAAAAATAATTACTTAATGTACTATTGTTTCAGTTGGTTAAAATATTAATTATTATAGATTTTGTTTACTTTACATATGATAAAAAATGTTGGTACTCTGTTAGGTTGCCACTTGATTTCCATAGTAAAATCTGAATGGACATTGAAAACATGGCTGCAATACCCACAATACCAAAAGTCTCATTCAAGCACATGCAATTAGCATTTGTCTGCAGGAGGCATGACCACATCACAGGTCACTTTTTTTCTCCTTCGACATGTTGTCAGAGAGTGCTTACAAATCTTTGAAAGGTAGCATTGAGTGTACTTCATTCTCATTGTCCAACTCCCCAATTAGTCCACGTCCTAATTCTAGCATTTAGTGTTGGCATATCATGTCTCTTCTTGTTATCTTGCGTTCCAGACTTTTGTAAATAGTCATATTTAAAACTTTAATCCCCTCAATGGAAGATGACGCGCAGACAGAAAGTCCGTCATTTAGACAGATAAATGTTATCTCAGTCACAAAGCACTCTTCTCCTTTTTAACTGGCTAATGAGTTTGTTCTGCGGACTCCAGTGGAATGTTTCATCCGCAGCCCTTCAATTTGATAATGCTGTACTTTTATCCGAGATGTCCATTCTCTTTAGCAGCAGGGAAAATATACAGCGTCTTCGGCAATATACTTGTCCCTCACTTGTTTGTTGTGGCTTCAAAGCAATGCACGCATTTGTGTGTAGCAGGACAGCGTGCTGTATGTGGGTTCAAAAAGTATTACATTTGTATTTACCAATATGCTGATTTCTATGTATGTAGTATAAAATAGATAATAGAAGAAGCTTACTAATTCTTCTAAAAAAACAAGTTTATGAGGTTTTGCATTGATACCACACTGCCAGAAAAATAATTAGTAGGCTGACATGATAACAGGCATAACAAGACTAAGTTTTATGTAACATCTGTTTAACTTATAACATGAAAGTAAGATTAATAATATAACTTATCTCAAGGAACCTCAGATAGCATAAAACACTTTAAACCCAAATCTTTCCTTTTATTCACAGGAGGACATGTATGGTGTTCCACAACAAAAAACATAATGGAAGGAGACGAACTTTCAGCCTGTGTGGTGGATTTGCACGCGCATCTTCAAACACCAGCTCAAACTCCCTACGGTCAAGGGATGTACTCGGCCCGACAGCTGGATAGCATCCAACTCCTTCCTCAGCAAGCCGCCATGGCGTCCATACTGCCCGGCGCTATCATAAACAGTGAGTGCTGTATTATCAGACCTCTGCCACAGTGGATAGACTGATTAATGTGCTTGGTTAAAAATGGAAATCCATGTCAAAGAGTCATCACAGTTCTGATGTGCATGTTTGCCATGGATAAGAGAATTACCAAGAGTCGAGGTTGACCTTCAGTTTGCAGGAATTAGATATTTAGCCTCTTCCATTCTCTAATCACGGTTAACAAGAATTTGATGAAAACAACAGCACATTTGCTTTGATGGGGCTATGGGTTATGTGGTTCTTCTAATTACAGTTAGATTGTATCCCAGCTTCCATCTGGGACCAATGTGCTCTTCAGCCTAACTGTATTACCTTTACTTTTTTATGATCATTTTCTGTTTTAAATTACAAAAAAGCATTTACACCTGGACATGAAAAAAGCTATTTTTCAAACAAAGAAATCTGTGTTATAAAATTAATAAAACATATTTAAGATTTTGCACTATTTCAAAGTCACTATTTTGTATTAATTACAAAAATGTGAAATAGAAGCATTTCTCTGGTGGTCTCAGACTTCTTGACCCCACTATATTTAACTTTGTAATTTTAGATGTTGGGTTTTCACAAGCTTTAGATAATTCAATATGAATATGCTTGTGTCCATTTCTGTCTTTGTAGAAGACATCTTCCCCTGTAAGGCATGTGGCATCTGGTTTCGGAGTGAAAGAAACCTCCAGGCCCACCTTATGTATTACTGCAGTGGGCGACAAAGGGACCCTGAGATGGTGGCAGAGAAAAACGCCAATATCAGCCATCAAATGCTCCGCAATTGCACATACCCACAATGCAATATGAGCTTTGCAGGCTCACATGCCCTGGAAATGCACTTATCAACACATAACTGTGAGTAGACCAGTAAGACATTCTATTTTAAACAATCAGCAACAAATAAAAAAGAGAAAATTTGTAGATATTCAAGAGCCACTGTTAAAAAAAAAATTCCTTTGCTGAAAAAAAGTTTTAACTAGTGTCTCAGCTTGGTCTAGCTTAATGGTTTTAGACAAATTTTGGCAATTTCAATCTGGGAAACCAGCTTGACGACCAGCTACACAATTTGAACACCATCTTGGCAAGGCTGGGACTTGGGCTGGTTTGAGATGTTTTTGCCCCCCCACTTTTTATTCATAGTTTAGTAGAGAGAGGGCAGAAAATTATGGGTATTGTGGATCAGGAAATGTTCTAAACTTGATTCAAACTAATGTTATCCGAACAAGCACGTGTAGGAGCCTGTGCACAAACTGCCTTGGTTAGACTAAACTGTGTATGATAGAGTTGGTCATTAACACCAATCTTGTTTTTTGTTTGTTTTTGTTTTTCAAGCTCTCAAGTCAGATGAGATATCAACTGGAAGCAACTTGAAATGCACAATTTGTGACTACACTGCTGAAACTCTTATGGTACTCCAATACCACATCCTCTCCCATCTGTCCCAAACCGGCCTGAGATGTGGTCACTGCCACTTTACTTTCCAAACCCCCAGAGAACTGGCTAAACATCAGGAACTACATGGACATAGCTGTACGGTTAACAAACTCATCAAAGAAGACAAAGCTGATAACTCTCCTAGCAGCACTGCAGGCAGCCCTCATCAAGTCAGAGCTAACACAAACATAAAAGACCTTCAGGAAAGAACAGTAAAGCATGATATAAGTCAAATTTCAGAGCTGGAAAGCACAGAAAGTAGCCAGACATCCACTAAGGGTGAGGGGAACTCAGGAAACAAGGGTAGTGTTTCATACTCCAGAGTAAAGTCAGAACCTTCTAGTCCACGATTAGCCTCCTCACCCATTCAGCACCACCTCCCTCCTGCCTTTCCCATACCCCCTTTCATACCACATGTCCCATTCTCACAGGATATTACAGTGGGCCCACAGGCATCTGAGATACTGGCCAAAATGTCTGAGTTGGTCCATCGAAGGTTACGTCATGGGGGAAACTCTTACCCTCCAGTCATGTACAGCACACTTGTGCCAAAAGGAGCAACATGCTTTGAATGCAATATCACCTTCAACAACCTTGATAATTATTTGGTCCACAAGAAGCACTACTGCAACACTCGCTGGGAAAACACACACAAGCAACATGACTTCCCTGGACTTTTGGATAAACCAGCAGGCACTGTAAGCCCTAAAATCGGAGCCAGTTTGGCTGTTATGCTAAATGCCGGTCATGCCTCTGAAGTGAAAGGGCCTGAGTCTAACCCTTGCAATCCCATTGCAGGTGGAAAAGTGACAGATGAACTCTCCGTGCAAGTTAAAGCGTCAACTCCATCGGGTGCACAGGAGAGGCCAAACGGTACACAGCTGGATTTACAAAGCCAGAAATTGCCGCCCACTGAAACTGACCCCAACCACACAACATGTGAAGCCTGCAAAATCACCTTTAGTCGACATGAGACCTACATGGTGCACAAGCAGTATTACTGTGCCACTCGCCATGATCCTCAAGTGAAACGTGCAAACAATAAAGGAGTAGCCAATCAGAAGTCAGTACGTCCACGTAAAAGAAGAAAGGCATATGAGCTGGCCGCTCTTGAACAAGAACAAATGCCACCCATGGGTATACCATCATTTCTTGGAATGCCCACTATTGGAGGTCCATACTTATCAAAGGACACATTGGATAGCTTTAGGGACCATCAGAGATACAACATGATCCAAGGGTTAGTACCCAAATATCCAGAGGCTTCATTGACAGTTACAAAATCAGCTCTTGTGTCAAAATGTAATACAATCTCTAAGGAAGAAGGTGATGCACCAATAGATCTCAGTAAAAAATGCATGCCACAGTTTGGCAACACTTCGGTTTCCCCTAAAGGACTTATGGATTACCATGAGTGTGTCGTGTGCAAGATAAGCTTTAACAAAGTTGAGGACTATCTTAAGCACAAACAGAACTTCTGCCCAGGTACTATTTTGCAAAACGCTTCCACTGAGAACAAAACCATCAAAAAAGAAGGTCCTAGAAATACCAACAATCGCTTAGAGAACACCCTCTTTGAGCTCCCAGCTCTGCATGGAAAGACTGAGCATCCAAATGCAGCAACAAGTTCTGATATCCAAGCTTCCAGTGAGGAACAACTAATGCCAATAAAAGATGACCTGAGGAGTGTGTTTCAACCCACTGGGGGTTACCCAAGTCCTGTTAAGAAAATGAGACCTGATGAGCAAATTTGGCCTTACTATGAAATCAAACCCACCGATTATGCTACAGGGATGCTGGTCTCACAAAGTGAACGGAGGCAGAGTCCAAATGAGGGCAGTGAAGGAGAGAAAGACCAGCCGATGCCTGATGGTAGCCATCTTAGCACAGATGACCCTGAGAGCCAGAACAAGTCCTCATCCTTAAAGGACAGTCTTAAATTTGAGGACAAGATAGAAGATGCTGGAACTAAACAACATGGTTCCGCTACACCAAACAGCCATGTAGACAGTTCAAACAGCTATAAGGAAAGCACAATGCTGATGCCATCTCCAAAGACTGAGGAAGTCTCAACAAGCTTCAAGAGAATGTTGAGTGGGTCCACTGCCAGTAATGTAAAGTACTGCCGCCCATGTGACATCCAGTTCAACAACCTCTCAAACTTTATAACACACAAGAAGTTTTACTGCTCGTCACACACAGCGGAGCATGTTAAATAGTAAAACCTGCCCCTTGTCTTAAATCTAGTTCACAGTAGTAGAAAAGGTAGTGCTGTTAATGAGCGCTGCCTCTTGAATTCACATGGGCCCCAACCCCCAGGCACTTAAGCAGTGTAAAGACACATTTAGGCCCCCCAGGGCCCAGGACAACATTCCCAGTTGTAGCCACTTGACATCGGCCCTGCTGTTTTGAATCTGACAACATTTGCTTGCAGTGGACACTTGGTTGGCTATCATTTGTGAAGACTAAAAGTGACAATATGCCCCCTCCTCTTTAAAGTGGACACAAGCCTTGAATCAGTCATATTAGATTTTTCACAAGCCCTGTTTTTTCCCCTTGTAGTCAACAACATGAGACATTTTTACAATTCCATGCTGGTGTACTCATCAGCAGGAGGACAATCAAATCAGGAGATTTATCCTACCAGTCATTTATTAGAAACTTTTAAAATATTTGTTGGGAATATTCGGTGTTGATAGTTTTGTGTGTGTTTTTTATGTATTTATTTATTTAATAATTGTTGCAGCTCTAAAAAGATGCAGATCTGAAATGAAAAACAAGTTTATGAAAGTTTTAGAATTACAAAAAGCCACATGAATTGTAGAAATTGATTAAAAAGAAAAATATACAGATGGTGGAGCAACCTCTGAATGACTGTCATCATATCCTTAAATACTTGCAATCAAGTTTTCTGAATTAATAATTGTCAATACATGTAGAGTCTAGTTTGTCCTTGATGTTTCTTTATGCTTCAAAATGTTTTTCTTGTCAATGCAGAACTCTTCTTGAAAAGGTGACCTGTATGTGTGTTTGATTCATTATCTCTTTTTTAAATATTTGGCTTCTAATGCAATACTTTTTAAAAGATGAAACATTATTTAAAGCAGTATTATGAAAGGGTAACTTTTTTACTTTGACCCCAGAAATTGTCTGTGTGAAGTGTTTACTGAAGTCTACTTGGAGAAGGGTTTACACTTGGTATGGATGACTCATTGTAATCTTTCCTACAGAAAAACAAAATAATCTCATGAAAAAAGAAAAAAAAGTGTCAAAAATGTGTTGCTATGCATGTACCTGTATGGAATGAAATTCCAGAAATGTGGGAAATGTTATTTTATGTGGCATAAAAATTAAAATTATCTCAGGACAGCGGCGTCAATTATTTTGCTATACATCATTTATTATTAGTAAGTAAATTTTATTTATATAGCACATTTAAAAACAGCAAAGCTGACCAAAGTGCTGAACAGAGTATAGAAAAATAATAATAAATAAAATGAAATAAAATAAACTAATAAAATCAGAATAAAACAACATAGTAGACAATATACTACAATAATAGAGATCTAAGACTAAGACTAAATTAAAAACTCCTGGGAGAAAAGATACGTTTTCAGCCTCTTCTTAAAAATGATAATAGAAGGTGCAAGGCGAATATCCAGTGGCAACTGATTCCATAAGCGAGGAGCAGCAATTGAAAAAGCTCTGTCGCCCTTGGTTTTCAAACGTGATCGAGGGACATATAAGAGATACTGATCTGCAGACCTTAAGGATCTACTAGATGAATGTGGAATTCATTATTATTATTAAATGTATTAAAGGACACAAATTTATTTCAGGACATACTGAATATCCATAGAAATCTATAGTCGCATCATTCAGGACAGTAGGAGTTTGTATCTCCAAATGTGCAGGCACTAGCACCACCTAGCGTTAGTTACGATTCAAGACATGAAACCATTACCTTTTCTGGCATGCATCACACTGAAGGCCCATATTATAGCATAATTCTTATGGTCTACTGTCTTGTATAGATCTATCTAGTATTTATTAGGTTACTCGTGTACAGTTGCCCATCCCTGAATTAGGGCTAAAGCTAAAGTCTGATGGAAGGTGGCCCCTCCAGGAGCAGCAGGATTGGGCATCTCTGATTTAAAGTGTTAGTTCACCCAAAAATGTGTGTGATGCTGGTACAGGAGCCAGCCAATTCTAAGCCAGCGTTTGGACGTAAACACGGAAGCGCTGCACCGTCAACTGCGTATGAGATTGACAGAGTAGAGAAGAAATTGTTGAATTAAGGCGTTATTTTTGTTTTGTTTTTGCGCACAAAAAGTATTCTCGTCGCTTCATAACATCAAGGTTGAACCGCTGTAGTCACGTTGACTTTTAACAATGTCTTTACTTTCTGGACCTTGAATGATGGTAATTGCGTTGCTTTCTATGGGGAGTAAAAAAAATCTCAATTTGTGTTCCAAAAATGAAAAAAGTTCTTACGGGTTTGTAATGACATCAGGGTGAGTACTTAATGACAGAAATTTCATTTTAGGGTGAACTAACCCTTTAATGATGTGGAGCTATTCTGTTAGAGTGGGTGGTTTGTGCATTAGTGGAACATTTTTTGAAAATAATGAATCATGAACAATCAGATCGAGACAATAACGCATTGAATAAGTCAGGAATCCAGGCAGTTTATTTTCTGAGAGGATACCAGACAAAGACCCAAGCTTTCCAGATGCATCACCTGAGCATCTGTGTTTTGCTCAATGATTAGACTGGATGCACCGGCACTTCTCAGGGCCTCCTTCACATGAACACCTGAGGGGCAAGTGACGGAGCACATTGTTCGTCTCATAGGGAGCTGAACAGACGTGCTGTTCTGTGAGTCCTCATCCCCATCACTGCAACATCCAGGACAAGGTGCATGTTAAGCTTCTAAGCAGGATATGCACAGAGGTGCAGTTATCATGGAACCACATTTATGGTGGATTAGCAGAGGCCATGATAGTGTCGCCTATATCCTTTGCAAGGTCGCCACGTGTTTGCTAAGTCGACAGGGAAAGTTCACAACAAACTCACACTTATATATCTTTTTTATGGGAAAAAGGATCTGCCACATCTGACTATAATGTATCAATTTCAAATAATATTATTAGTTCCTTACAAAACCCCAGCAAGCAAGCCCCACCACCACCTGTTATTTGAAATAAATATTCAACACACTTTTTCCTTCTTTTGCAAAATTAGTCACATTAAAACCAAAATTACATGAGAGACAGAGATGATTATGCTGAGATGGCTATAGTAATGGAAAGAGTTTACCGACGTTAACTGTTCTCGACTTGCAAACTGTTGAAAGACGCTAAACGCTTAGGGCTCTGGTGAGACGCAACGGCACGCAGCGTTTTATATCAGGGAGGTGGGGCTCCCTCCCTGGAGGCCTGTGAGGAGCTCGACACATGCCCATTTCCGCTGGTATTTAGATTATCAAGTGAGTGAAGGATTCACAGTAAATCTTCACTATACGGTGAGTAGTATCTCTGCCCAATTGTGGAGAATGGAGAGACACTTTGAGCTTGTGAGAGTTCCATGTGACTTCTTTATATTGTAATAGAATTGTACTAAAGTTGTACTAAAGATAAAATATTAAAAAGACAAGATTATTAATAAAATAATTTTAATAATGATATTCTGTTTATGCTTATTATTAGTAGTGCCTACTAGCCTATAGCAAAGCATTACTATTATCTCTCACACTTCTACTTCTTTTAAGTAAGCCTTTAAGTATCATCCTGTCTAGCCAAGCCTTAGCAATCATCCACAGCACATTAACAACTGATGATACAAGTCACATGCCATATTGAGTTATCATTACTTAAAAAATTACATTTTCTGTTAAAAATCCTGTTTATAGTAACCACAAACACTATAACTTGACAGATATCAGTTTGTACATGAGTTGATGACAATAGGGGTCAGTTTATGAAAAATATGACTGCACACTCACTTGCAAACATTTTATTCACCAACGTTTCGGCAAAAAGCCTTTGTCAAGGTGTGGGGTCAGTTTAAAAAAATGAAAAAATTCTTCAGTGTTTCGTTTCTATCTGTTTCAGAATGATGATATAAAATCTAATAGAAGTTGTCAAAGACCTGTTGCTATGCATAGGCTACCTTTATGAAATTAAATTCCAGAAATGTGGCAAATGTTAAATTGTGATATAAAAATAAAAATTATCTCAGCAGCAGTGTGTCAGTAAATTTTCTTTTTTATCATCATTTTCTATCATTAATGCACACGTTAAGGATCTACTGAATATCCATAGAACTCTATCATTGCGTCATTCAGGAACAGTGTGTATCACCAAATGTGCAAACACTAGCACCACCTAGCGTTAGTTATGATTCAAGACACAAAATAATTGCCTTTTCTTTAAATTTTAAAACAAACAGCTTTACATAATGGCATTCAGATGTGTGATTTAAAAAAAAAAAAGAAGGTTGCTCCAACTATTTGAGTTGTTGTCCTAGAACTAATCTTAACCATTTCAGTTAAAAAAATCCACAGCTATCATAGCATGTAAACTTTGTGAACAAGTAAGATATTGCTTGTCACTGGCATTAGAGCAGTCATTTCTTATCGTGTCTGTTGTGTATTAACGACATTCTCAATGAGGGAGAGGGAGAGTACACTCTAAAAACTGCTGGGTTAAATATGGACAAAACCAGGGATTGGGTTGTTTTCACCCAGCCATTTTTTTCAACCAATTTTGGATTTATTTTTTTAGCCAGCACTATAGTAATATAGTAAAAGGCGTGTTTTTGCTCACCCCCAAATAGGGGCAAATTTGTGGGGTATTTTAAGCTGAAACTTGACCAGACCAGAGACTTATATTACATCATGTGAAAGAGGGCATAATAGGTGCCTTTTAACCCAACCTGCTGGGTTTGTCCATATTTTACCCAGCTTGGGTTTTTTTAACCCAGCATTTTTTAGAGTGTACGGCAACCCCCTACACAGCCGCGACAGTCGGAACAGAACGAGTTGTCTTCGCTGGAAGGAAATAGAGTGAAAGACACAAAAAAAAGTTGACGACAGAACGAGGATCAAGAAAAAGGGGGAGGAATTACAAGAGCTGATGAACAGAAACAAAGAGGGGAGTGAGTAAAAAGAAAAATGGCTGGATTAATTGGTTCTATTGGACCGTTTGATGAATCAGTAGAGCAGTGGAGTGCTTATACCGAACGTTTTGACGTTGTGCCAACATTTCAAACTGTCATGGGTGTGGAAACGCTCAAAGATCACTATTCACCCAAACCACTCGTCATCGCAGAGAGGTTCAGGTTTCATAAAAGAAATCAGCAAGACGGTGAATCCATCTCACAATCTGTGGCTGTGTTGAAACGATTATCCGAACATTGTGAGTTTGGCCAGTCATTGAGTGACACAATACGTGACAGGCTTGTTTGTGGTCTTCAAAGTGAAGCTATACAAAACCGACTACTAACTGAAAGTAACTTAACATTGCAGAAGGCCATAGAAATAAGCACGTCAATGGAAATGGCCGCAAAAGAGGCACAACAACTAGTGCATCCACCCAAGTACACAAAGTGTATGCTAATTCAAAGAACAAGTCAAACTCAGATAAGCCATGTTACCGCTGTGGAAAAGTGGGGCATCAGCCTGAAGATTGTTGGTGCAAGGAAATGAAGTGTAGAAATTGTGGCAAGAAAGGTCACATTGAACGTGCCTGCAAAAACAAAAAGACACAACCAAACAAAAATCCTGGACCTAAAAAGAAAAATTACCATAAATTTAAATAAAAGCATGTGAACCAAATGGAAAGTGCCCAGCACACATAGTGATTCAGGATCTGAGGAAGAGGATGTGTTATGCGTTTTATCTGTTTCAGGAGATAAACAGGGCTATTGGGTGACTCCTCTTCTAAATGGGAAACCAGTACGGACGCAGGTGGAGACAGGAGCTGCGGAGAGACTATAAAGGCTGGAGTGGGACCAGTACACACGAGTGAGTGAGCCACACCAATCGTGCCGGTCCTAAAAAAAAAAAATGAGGCTTCCTTTTGGGATTACCTCAGCACCGGCTCTGTTCCAAAGAGCAAGGGACCAGATTCTCAGTGTGCTGACTAGGGTGCAGTGTTACCTTGATGATTCGCTGAGCACCGGAAAGGATGAGCAAGAGCATTTGAGTAACCTAGAAGCCACCTTGCAGAGACTGAAGAATTTTGGACTGAAGGTCAGGAAGGACAAGTGTGAGTTTTTCTGCCCTTCTGTTGAGTATTTGGGCCACGTGATTAACCCTCTGGGGTATGAGGATTTTTGGGGCCCTGGAGAAGTTTTGACATGCCCTGAGATTTGTGCTTTTTTCAGTTGTTCATAAACATATAAATGACACAAGTGTCATTACACTGTATTCAGCACAAACTAGGCTACCATAATATGTGAGGAACATGTATGTACATGTTTGTATTTTTGAAGGAATAACGTTTATGCGTGGTTATTGAAAAAACAAAAAACTTAAGTCACTGAAATAAGGCCAAAAAAAGTATATTAAATTTGTGCTCATAAGACCTCTGGGTATTGGAGGTTGTAGACTAGAGTTTTTGCTTCAGAATTATGTAAAAATTATGCTGCCTACTCCTTCATATAAAACAATATATTGATTTAGTTTTTGTAAGACACTTTTTGTCAAGAGAAACAGTATGCGTGGAGGCGTGAGTCATCATGAATAATGGCTAATTTACACCTGAGAAGACAAAAGAATTGAATAGTAATGAGCTGAAATGACTTGCATATTAATGAGCTCTTTCAGTCAGGTAGGCTGTGAAAAAAACCCTCTGTAATCATGTCTCAGCTCAATTTAAAATAATGGTATTCTATTATATTCTTTAAAATATAATGTATTTCTGTGATGCAAAGTGTGTGAACAATTATGTTACCTCTATGGCATTTCATATAGGCTTTTAGCTTAAAAGCATGCGCATTTGGAGAAATATTGATGATTCTTATATGTTTATGTATAATTTCTACACAGAGGAGTAATATTTATTCTATATTTATTCTCCTGTAATAGTGCTGGATACTGTGATTTCAATTCATACTTGCAGCCGGAGGGTGCTCTGTACACCTTTAGTCCACAAATTATTTTAAAGAAGAAGAGGACATTTCAGGAATGGTGTTTTCAATTCATACTTGCAGCCGGAGGGCGCTCTGTACACCTTTAGTCCACAAATCCATATAAAGAAGAAGAAGAACCAGGAACTAACTGCATGTCTTCTAGAGCTCGCTAACCATGGCTTTAACATCCAGATAAACACTTTTCAAGATAATAAATACACGATTGAAACTATGTCTGCATGTATTGACTGAATTTGCGTCTGAATCGCACTGGCTCCGTGGGTGTGGCCGCATTAGTGGGTAATGAGCTGAATCACGGACTTCTGACATGGCTCTCTTTTCATACAGATTACATAAACACTGAAGGTTTGTTTTCGATTTGACTTACACGATTTAAAAGCTGATATCTCAACGTTTCTTTTGACATAAGTGTAATTTTTTTGTCATTAGAATTCACTAAGTTACAGTTCATTTTCTGAGAACTATCAGATTGGACTTCGTTCAGAGGGAGACGAGAGATCACGCATGTTAGTTTTCTTTATTTTACAAAAAGCACAACATTTTGTTTTTACTCTGAGTGTACACAAATGAAAGAAGATATTCCACAGATTAAAATGGTGTATAACTCTTAATTGTATGTGCAGCATTGACGGAGTATTTTGAGTCTCTTTCACACTGGTAAGAAAAAAACCGCGGTGGTATCGCCGGCGTGACCGCCAGACCTCAGAGTGTTAATAGTTCTGGACTTCACAAGGCGCCATCAAAGGTGAAGGCGACAGTGGAAGCGCCAGCTCCGCAAAACGTGAGTCAGCTTCGGTCTTTTTTTGGGCTGTTGACTTATTATGCGAAATTTGTGCCAAATCTAGCTAACAGGCTGAAACCGTTGCACGAGCTACTGAACAAATCCAAAAAGTGGGAATGGACTAAACAATGTGAAGAATCCTTCAATGAAGTAAAAACAGCCTTAGCCCAGTTTAACTATGCCCAAATCGAGCGTGAGGCACTCGCTATTGTGTTTGGGTGAAGAACTTACATCAATTTTTATTTGGAAGACGATTTACGCTTCTAACTGATCACAGACCTCTCAACTCCATCTTTGGCCCACATTCAGGTATTCCTTCACTTGCAGCCACAAGAATGCAGCGTTGGGCCCTTCTTCTGTCTGCACATCAGTATAAGATAAAATACAGCAGATCGGAACATCATGCTAATGCTGATGGGCTCTCCTGACTTCCGTTGCCCACTTCACATCCAGAACCAGCAAAGGCAGAAATTTTCTACTTCAAATAGGTGGACAATTCCCCTGTAACGGCAGCTCAGGTAAAAAAAAGCACACACGTACTGACCCAGTGATGTCCAAGGTTTTGGATCTCATGCTCAGAGGGGAAGTAGGAGAAATGTCACCGCTCCTAAGGACTTATGTGACCAGGAGAAATAGCTAACAGTAGAATCTGGATGTCTACTATGGGGCTCAAGGTAGAGACCTGCGCGGGACGGATTTTTTCGTCCCGCTCCCGCCCGCTCCCGCAAAAATATATATTATTTTCTCCCGCTCCCGCCCGCAAACAATCAAGTTTCGTCCCGCTCCCGCCCGCAAAATCCCGCGGGTAAACGTATAAGTATTGTTAAAAAAAAAATAAAAAATACATTGCATATTCTGCTGTTATTTTTCACTTGCTCCCCTGTTGAATATATAAAAAGGAAAACAAACAAATGGTTCATTTTATTTGCGTTTAATTAAATGGATGAACACGAACAAGGAACTTCGAACATAGAAATACAGTAAAAAAAGTAAGAAATGTAAATAAAAAAATATAGAAAAAAAGTAGCCAAGGGCCTAATACTGCTTTCTTTGCTTTTAGCAATTCCTTCAAACATTAAACAAATAAATATTCTTATTCCTCAGTAACTAAATAGACAAATGTTAAATAATTAGCACAAAAAAAAACAACAAAAAAAACTGTACGACTACTTAATGTGCCCGTGCAGGAATAGCATGTCGTTCACTGATGAGGGCTTCAGATTAATCCGTCTCTGCTCCAGTATGCGACCGCAAATACTGAAAGACCTCTCCGATGGTGCGCTGGAAGCTGGAATGCAAAGTACATGGCGTGTTGCTTTGCTTAATCTGGTAAATTCTTGACATCGCCTTTTCCACCACTGGAGGACATCATCCGGTCTGTGTGCTTCTAAACCATCCAACTTGACCTTTAAATATCTCCCTATTTCGGAATCGAATGACACGTCGCTGTCCATGGTATCATCAGCATCCTCCCATTCCGCAAAGTCTTGAAAAGTCCTTTTTGCTGGCGGCGGTTGTAGGTTTTCCTCTGTGTTATCCTCAACAAACCCCATCTCATCAACTAGCACTTTGACGGCATGGATCACAGCTTGTCTTTCATTATCATCAATCATTTTTAACTGACGCAGTTTGGGAGTGAGGAATGTAGCTATTTTGTAGAGCATATGAATTCCATTTGGTGCCGAATTTTTCGGTGACATTAGTTCGTCCAGACGTTGCAAACAAGTTGATGCAATTTCACTGAGAATGCAGTCAGTCCTGGCTGCCTCACAGTGGATTCTTAGTTTTACGGACCACGGAAGTACTAGAGACGCACTCAGGGCTGTATTGTCTGACNCGTTGCACGAGCTACTGAACAAATCCAAAAAGTGGGAATGGACTAAACAATGTGAAGAATCCTTCAATGAAGTAAAAACAGCCTTAGCCCAGTTTAACTATGCCCAAATCGAGCGTGAGGCACTCGCTATTGTGTTTGGGTGAAGAACTTACATCAATTTTTATTTGGAAGACGATTTACGCTTCTAACTGATCACAGACCTCTCAACTCCATCTTTGGCCCACATTCAGGTATTCCTTCACTTGCAGCCACAAGAATGCAGCGTTGGGCCCTTCTTCTGTCTGCACATCAGTATAAGATAAAATACAGCAGATCGGAACATCATGCTAATGCTGATGGGCTCTCCTGACTTCCGTTGCCCACTTCACATCCAGAACCAGCAAAGGCAGAAATTTTCTACTTCAAATAGGTGGACAATTCCCCTGTAACGGCAGCTCAGGTAAAAAAAAGCACACACGTACTGACCCAGTGATGTCCAAGGTTTTGGATCTCATGCTCAGAGGGGAAGTAGGAGAAATGTCACCGCTCCTAAGGACTTATGTGACCAGGAGAAATAGCTAACAGTAGAATCTGGATGTCTACTATGGGGCTCAAGGGTCATTATTCCACCACCATTGAGACAACGAGTACTGGATGAACTGCAATCGGGACACTGTGGAGTAGTTTGGATGAAGGAAATCGCCCGTAGCTACCTTTGGTGGCCAGGTGTGGACTCGGAGATTGAGGAAAAATCTAAACTGTGCAGTGCATGTCAAAAGCTGAGAAATACCCATCAACCAGCCCTGTTAAACACCTGGCAATGGCCTGAGAAGTGAGAGTCCATATTGATTTTGCAGGGCCATTGGAAGACCATAAGTTTTTAGTTCTTCTTGATGCCCACAGCAAATGGCCAGAGGTTGAGGTAATGCAAGGCACATCATCATTGAAAACCGTGGAAGCCTTTCATTCAATTTTTGGTCGCTTTGGCCTGCCACAGCAACTTGTCAGTGACAGTGGGCCTCAGCTGGTCTCGGAGGAGTTTGAGGCTTTCAGGAAGGTCAACGGGTTTCAGCACATTCGATCAGCACCTTATCACCCGTCAACTAACGGTCTTGCTGAGCGGTTTGTCCAGACAATGAAGCAGGCTCTCAAGTCGACACATGGTAAAGGATCACTGAATCAGCACCTCAACACTTCTCTACTTTCCTATAGAAACTTTAGTGGTGGCATGAGGGGAGTTATCTCCTGCCACCGCTATGTTCAAAAGACAACTTTGCACTCATCTGGATTTGTTGAAACCCCTGAAAACAAAACAGACTGTTCAAGAGCAACAAAACCTTCAGATGGAACGACTAACGAGCTACCAGCAGTAGTGATCCCACAAACAGGGTCAGTGTCTTACACTGTTGAACTTGCTGATGGTCATCTCATCTGGAAAAGGTTTGTAGACAAGTTCAGGGCCAGCGCTACCTATAGGCAGAGCAGGCAGTTCCCTAGGGCCTCGGGCATGGAGGAGGGGCCTCCTGCCTCCACTACCATAACATCCCCCTAGCAAAATACTAGGCTCTTTTTCCATTGGATATAGATGAATTCACAGTGACTCTCACCTGTAATGAAACCAACTATTTTCACCGTATCAAAGTGGGTCCCACCTTCTAAATACATGAAAAAAGAAAATTACAAAACAGGTACGCAAAGAAGTGCAGTTCGTAATGTAGGTGTGAGAGTTGTCATCATCTCTTTTGGACTGATTGTAATGTATTCTAAAAATAAATTTGTTCTGTCGATCAGCGTTATTTCTGAATATATAATTTGCCGGTTTATGAGTTTAAAAGAGTGCGAGCGCCGTCGACGCGTCCAGACTGGTATGGCTGATTTATACTTCTGCGTTGGACCTACGCCGGAGCCTCTGCGCCGTAAGCTATGCGTCCATTTTCATTTATACTTCTGCGTCGTGGTCCGCGTAGACGTGCATGCAGACCACTAGGAGGCAGTGTCCGCGGTCATGTTGAGCATCAAGGCAAAAGCCGAAGAAGAAGCAGCTTGTCATGTACGTTGTCAGAGAAGCTTACAAACAGAAGCGGTAGAGAAGCGGCAAATAGGTAACGACTTTTGTTGCAGTTTGACTGAATGTGTCTTCTGAAACAGAGTGTTTTTTCATTCATATGGAAGTTGAAAGCGCTCGCCCGAAAGTGCACATCAGGCTACGTCGTAGGCTACGCGTGCTACACACAGCCTACGCCGTAGCTACGGCGTACACTCGATGCAGAAGTATAAATCAGCCTTTAGACACTTTAAATTTGTGCGTAATGAATGACATTGCGTCGGGAGCGGACTACCAATATACTGAAGTAAAAGCAAAGTTCATATTCAGAGTCAAAGAGCTAGAGTATGCTATTACAGCACTAGAGTCCTTTTTTTTTTGTTTCAAAAACAGTATCTCCACTGTCTGTATCTTTTAAATTCTGCTGTTTACATTATTGTTCTACCGCAATACTTACTTTCAGTTTTCAAAACAAATATTGTTGTTATATTTATTGAAAAATCAGCGTATAATTTTATAAAGTAATAAAGTATTTATGCTTAGAAGTTTGTCTCTTTCACTTTTACTATATAGTAGTTGACTTGTGTAGCCTATACACTCTTCTGTGGTTACATGAAGATCATTTAAAATCCACAGAACCTTTCCATAACACAGAACTTTTTTTTTCCACAGAAAAGAACCTTTTGTTACATTGTTTTAGAATGTTCTTCACACCAAGTAAAAAAGAAAAAAATAAATAAACTGGTTCCACACTCTAAAAAATGCTGGGTTGAAAATGGACAAACCAGCAGTTGGGTAAATGTTTGCCCAACGTGCTGGGCAGTTTTTTTTTAACCCAACTGTTTAAAAATGACTATATGGTTGTCTTAAAATGAACCAAAAATAGGTCTGAAATTAAAATCAGACACATAATTACTAGAGGCAACAATAATAATCAAAAGGTGAACATTTATTAATAAGCAACTTAAATGTTTATTGTTTAATTATTATTCATTAAACGTGTTAATAAATGTTCATTTATTAAACATATTAATAAATGTTAATTTCCAGCATACTTTGGGTTCATTTTTAGCAAGCAATACAGTCATTTTTAAACATTAGTTGAGTTAAAAAAAACATGTAACCCAACCGCTGGGTTAAAACACCCCAATTGCTGGGTTTGTCCCTTTTCAACCCAACTTGTTTTTTTTTTTTAATCCAGCATTTTTTAGAGTGCACTACCGTTTACTGAAAGGTTCTTTGGGGAACCAAAAGTGGTTATTTTATGGCATCACTGTGTAAAAACTCCCTTATGGAACCTTTATTTTTAAGAGTGTGTAGTGCATATTTGAAGTATTGCATTGCAATACATATGATAATATAGTTTAAACTGGTTCAACAAGAGGGTAAAATCCTGTCCAAAAATGATTAAGGCATGATGTTAAGTGATTTTCCTTTTCTTTCATTTTACTGTAGGCATAAACAGTTTGTTATCCCAAATAGTGGGTAGGTGTGTTAGGCTACTGTAAATAAATTACTGAACAAATTACTTCCAAAAAAAAAAAAATTTATATATAAAAAAAAAAAATAGCATCCTAAACAAACAAATATGAGATTACCGTAGTTAAAGTTTTGTTAATATGGACATATAAAAATAAAACAAATATATATAAATCTGTATAGCTATATAAAAATATAAAAATTTTAACAGATGTTAAATAAAAAGGTAAGGAATAATATTTGTTTTAAGTGCTACTCACCTGTGGTTCCCGTACTGCCCTGGCTCTCCTCAGTCCCTGCTCTCCGTTGCTTCTTAACTCGTTGTTTGCTGGATTACCTGGAAAGGACACAAAGACTGCATCAGTAACAGATAAGCTGTACCAATACTTTCCCATACCAAACCCACTTACCTGGACTGCTTTCTCTGCTGTGTTGATCATTTGTCTGCTTTCAATAAACCTGCTGTTGTTTACATCACTTAAAGACAGTTCTTCGTCTATCTGCTGACAGAAGACCCGACCTAAAAAGAAGCAAGATGGGAATTCTCCTAACCCCGGTCAGCCCTGCTGACCACTTGCTTCTCTCTCCCAGTATCTTGACTGTGTGCTGTGGTTGAGTGGTTCTCCTCACAGTCAGTGAGGTTGATGATAACACCACCGCCACTCAACCACAGTTACCCTCATCCGTTCCAGTATCCCGTCCTAAAATGGCCGCCACTCCAGAGCCCTCAGTCAAAATGGCCGCCGCCACTCCCGAGCCTCGTCGCAAGACGGCCGCTAGTCCAAAGGCCCTTCCTATGATGGCCGCCGCCATGCCTGAACCCTCGGTCAAGATGGCCGCCGCCATGCCTGAGCTCTCGGTCAAGATGGCCGCCGCCACGCCTCAGTCCTCTCCCGAGTGTCTGGAGGACCTGTGGCTGATTGACTTGTGGTCAGAGGTGACTCCTTCCCTCGTCCCGAGGCAACTCTCTCTCCTGCGTCCCGAGGCGACTCTCTCTCCTGCGTCCTGAGTCCAGAGGCAACTCTCTCCTGCGTCCCAAGTCCTATGACGGCTCCAGCTCCTAGCCCAAAGGACCTTTTCCTGCCTATCATGGCGTTAGCCATTATGTGTGTGTGTCTGGGCAACACACACCTCAACACTAGTCCCCAAGTCAGCTCCAGTCTCCGCCCCGAGGGTGGAGTAATGTCACCGTCACTGTCTGTCTCACTTTCCCCGTACTCCACTTCCCAGGATCCCTCTGGTTCCTCACCTACACTCCATTTCCAATCACTGATCACTACCAGCTGCCACTCATCTTCTGCACCATTCATAAGGTCCTCACTCACTTCAGTTGATGTCAGGTCTCGTCTATGGATATGCACCACATCTTTGTCTACCCCTATGTCAAGCTCCACGACAACCTTACCTTGTTGTGTTCCTGGATCGTCTTACCTGTGCTACTCACCTGTGGTTCCCGTTCTGCCCTGGCTCTCCTCAGTCCCTGCTCTCTGTTGCTTCTTAACTCGTTTGCTGGATCACCTGGAAAAGACACAAAGACTGCATCAGTAACAGATAAGCTGTACCAAGACTTTCCTATACCAAACCCACTTACCTGGACTGCTTTCTCTGCTGTGTTGATCATTCATCTGCTTTCAAAAAACCTGCTGTTGTTTACATCACTTACCTCTGTGTTCCTCATCTATCTGCTGGCACATGGGATGTTTGGACACTACCAGACCCGTTCAACAAAATGTTGAGCGACAAGAATGTTTTTCTACAGACCTGTCTGATTTACCGGAGGTCAGTCAGGTTTGAATGCCTAGTCGAGAAGGAATGTGTATATACAAGGGAGAAGTTTAAGGCATATCGCAGCTTGGATACTTATAACAAACACAGACCAGAAGTGTAACCGTGGCATGCGCGTGCGTCCAATGAAACGTATGTTGACTTATCAAAGGTCACAGGTGCATGTTAGAGCTCCTAGAAAGAGGCAATCATCAACATTTACACGTACAGTCAATGTATTTGTTGTCAGTTCCCTCAATTTTCAGTTCTGAAATTATTGCACTTGTAAGCCCAAAATGGTAGTAGCTACCCTATCACCTCTTTCACATCACATTCTTTGAGTGTACTGAGAATCTTTTGGTAAATCCAGACATGGCTCCAAAAGTAAACCTAATAGCTCTGGCCAGTTTCCTTTTAAGCATCAGAATTGGGTTCGTTTTCAGGGTTATCACATACAAGTCATCCCCTAGTGAAAAAAAAGTATGCTAAGTATACTTGCAGCGAGACTAATTATTAGTATATTTCAAGTGTGTTAATGATTAAAGTGTGCTATTTTGAAACAACTAATTTTGTACTAAGTATATTTTAGTTGTAATTAAGTTGTATTAAAATACAACTTTAAGTACAGGTCCTTCTCAAAAAATTAGCATGTTGTGATAAAGTTCATTATTTTCCATAATGTAATGATAAAAATTAAACTTCCATATATTTTAGATTCATTGCACACAACTGAAATATTTCAGGTCTTTTATTGTTTTAATACTGATGATTTTGGCATACAGCTCATGAAAACCCAAAATTCCTATCTCAAAAAATTAGCATATCATGAAAAGGTTCTCTAAACGAGCTATTAACCTAATCATCTGAATCAACTAATTAACTCTAAACACCTGCAAAAGATTCCTGAGGCTTTTAAAAACTCCCAGCCTGGTTCATTACTCAAAACCGCAATCATGGGTAAGACTGCCGACCTGACTGCTGTCCAGAAGGCCATCATTGACACCGAGAGAGGGCGAGAGGGTAAGACACAGAAAGAAATTTCTGAACGAATAGGCTGTTCCCAGAGTGCTGTATCAAGGCACCTCAGTGGGAAGTCTGTGGGAAGGAAAAAGTGTGGCAAAAAACGCTGCACAACGAGAAGAGGTGACCGGACCCTGAGGAAGATTGTGGAGAAGGACCGATTCCAGACCTTGGGGGACCTGCGGAAGCAGTGGACTGAGTCTGGAGTAGAAACATCCAGAGCCACCGTGCACAGGCGTGTGCAGGAAATGGGCTACAGGTGCCGCATTCCCCAGGTCAAGCCACTTTTGAACCAGAAACAGCGGCAGAAGCGCCTGACCTGGGCTACAGAGAAGCAGCACTGGACTGTTGCTCAGTGGTCCAAAGTCATTCGGAAATCAAGGTGCCAGAGTCTGGAGGAAGACTGGGGAGAAGGAAATGCCAAAATGCCTGAAGTCCAGTGTCAAGTTCCCACAGTCAGTGATGGTCTGGGGTGCCATGTCAGCTGCTGGTGTTGGTCCACTGTGTTTTATCAAGGGCAGGGTCAATGCAGCTAGCTATCAGGAGATTTTGGAGCACTTCATGCTTCCATCTGCTGAAAAGCTTTATGGAGATGAAGATTTCGTTTTTCAGCACGACCTGGCACCTGCTCACAGTGCCAAAACCACTGGTAAATGGTTTACTGACCATGGTATTACTGTGCTCAATTGGCCTGCCAACTCTCCTGACCTGAACCCCATAGAGAATCTGTGGGATATTGTGAAGAGAAAGTTGAGAGACGCAAGACCCAACACTCTGGATGAGCTTAAGGCCGCTATCGAAGCATCCTGGGCCTCCATAACACCTCAGCAGTGCCACAGGCTGATTGCCTCCATGCCACGCCGCATTGAAGCAGTCATTTCTGCAAAAGGATTCCCGACCAAGTATTGAGTGCATAACTGAACATAATTATTTGAAGGTTGACTTTTTTTGTATTAAAAACACTTTTCTTTTATTGGTCGGATGAAATATGCTAATTTTTTGAGATAGGAATTTTGGGTTTTCATGAGCTGTATGCCAAAATCATCAGTATTAAAACAATAAAAGACCTGAAATATTTCAGTTGGTGTGCAATGAATCTAAAATATATGAAAGTTTAATTTTTATCATTACATTATGGAAAATAATGAACTTTTATCACAATATGCTAATTTTTTGAGAAGGACCTGTATAGTTTGCTAAATTGGAACAATTTCAAGTATACTTAGTACACTTAAGTATATGCCTGTGTAGGAACTTAGTACATGCTTGATTAGTGATATTAAAGTGTACTTAATGTGTTAAGTATATTTTGTGTTGTAAGTACACTTTTATTTAAGTACATTACAAAATAATTACGAGTGTCTCCAGAACACACACACAATATACAATATTATTTTACAGGTAATAGTATACTGTATGCTCAGTACCTTTTACTTATTCCAAATACTAAAAATTACACACTTTGCAGTAAATAACAATGCACTTTGTTATTACTTATACTTTGTTTAATATAGTCAACATGTATAGTGGATCAAAAATCATCTTTCATCAAAGCTGTAATAAAACCTTCTTCTTATGACAACTTTGCTGAACTTTTGATCCACTTCAAATGTTGACTACTGTACTTTGAATTACATAATCTCACACAATACAGTATTATAATTGTGCTATTTAAATACAGTTTAACACATTTTCCCAAAGTTGAATGCATTTGTTTTCAAGGCCATTAAAATAAAAATGTTACAACATCACTAATGAAGAGACATATTTCATTGACAAATCCAATGGTTTTTATTTAAACTTAAGTTTCAGCAAAACTTACCATGTTTTTCATTAAAGAAAAAAAATTATTGGACCAATGGTGACCCTTTATACAAATACAAATGACACATTATATTCCATTTTCTGATGAGCTTCTCATTATTGTGTCTGATGGCAGCTTACACAGAGGCAGTTGACTGCAAGAACTCGTGAAGAACAGCATCTGTTAACAGAATACACAAAAGATATAAGGTCAGACAGCATGTTCAACTTTTTATTCACGTTTACAATAGTCTGTCTGAATCCTACATTGAACCAATACTACCAATACTATTTTTGAATGAGGATTAGCAGCAGGGAACTGTATCAGTATGGCATGTCGATATTTTTTTCGGTACACATAGTCAAGCATACAACACTTTATGAATTAATATCGTACAGAATACGGGCCGATTTGACCAATCATATGAACGGGGCGTTTTGGTGCTGCATACAAACAAAACACCACACACAAACTCAAAAAGGAGATATCAAGCCGAAATCTCGCTCTCCGTTTGTTAAAGCAAAAAAAAAAAGTTTGTTAACTGGTAGACTACAACTTTCCTCCAAATAGCAGCACTTTTCTCCAGTTCTTTCAGGATCGCGTAGGCCATTAAATTCCTAGCTGGTTGTCGTCGCCATCAAGGTCAGGCTGCGATGTCACTTGATTGAACCGGTCAGAATTTCCAAGATTGAGCGATGTATTGCGCTTTCATTGTTTTATTAAATACATTATACATTGCGACAATATAATTCACCTGAAAACCCATGAGTGACTGAGCGAGGAGGATTCAGACGAGGACCGTGACGTCAGCATCTCTGATTGGCTCAAGGCAGTGAGCAACAAAATCTGATTGGTCACAGACCAAGTTGAAGACACATTTGAATTCCGAACGAAATCTCAAGTTTAACCACTCAACATATTTTTTTCGCATACTTGTGCTGCTGGTGTGTTGTTTAATATAGATGTGTGTGTACGATTGTAAAATGATTCTGCCAGTGTAAACTTAATAAACATTTACACATATTTGGAAATTGTATAGGCTACACTGCATATATTAAATGGGCTTTTAATGCATTAGTCATACTGAAATAAATAAGCACAAGTAATAAAATGAATTCCAAGGATGAATAAGTAAACTTATACTTAAAATATACTCAAATTTAACTTTAGATACATTTAATATCCTGAAGTTGTAGTGTATTTTTTAAATATACTTTCAGTGCATTGTTACAATGAACATTTTCAGCACAGTTAAAAATATACCTCAAATATATTTTTATAAAGTGCAAATAAATACACTTTTAAAAAACTGAACTTACACTTCGTGTATTTTTCTAAAATATATTTTTTAGAAAATATAAAGTACAATTATTTTAAAGTGTGTTAAAAGTTGTATTGTGAAAAATATAATATACTTCATACATTTAAAGATTGCAAATATACTAACAAATTTACTATGTACTATAGAAAAAGGGAATAGATTTAAAATACAATAAAGTATACTTTTTTTTTCCACTAGGGTCAACTTTAGTATCGACATCAAAAGTTAGATTTACAGCCTCATCAGCATTGTCACGTTTTGAGTTTGCTTTTAATCTGTTTCCTTGTTCTGTTCATGTATGAGTTTGTTTTTCTTTGGTCACATGTTCTCCTTTGTTCTCAGTTTCCCGCCACTTGTTTGTCTCCTTGGTTATTGATTAATTAGTGTCTTCAGTTCAGGTGTGTCTTGTTAATGTAACCTTGCCCACATAATGAGCTTGTATACGTATGGAATAAACCTGGGGGGTATTCCAGAAAGCAGGTTATGTGACATACCTGGGTATGTTTAAGAGTAAGTAAGCGGATAACCTCAACTTTTGGTTCCAAAAACGGAGGTAACTTTTAGGGTATGTAAGTAGCCATAGCAACTTGCTCTCTGAACATAACCTGCTCCGGAGCAGGTTATGTTCAAGGGTTAGTTAGCTTAAGAGGAATTCAGATGTGTGTTATATTATCAATATGGTTATATTAATGTATCTAAATTTGTTATATAGTTACAGTTATATACACAATGTTATATTATACAATATATAAATGTATTTTATTGTCATCTCACACATGGATCTGCTTTTTATCCTTTATAACAGGACATTTTCTATGCTATAATTTCTATAATAAAATACATATCATATATGTGATATCTTATTAAATAATTAGCATCAAAAAAACAATATTAAAATTAAAAATTATTGCACAACCACCCAATAGGTGGTGATGTGCACCAAGTAGGTTATGTAAATCGCCATTAAACAAAAGAAGAAGAATGAAGTAGAATGGCGCGCTTTTTCTTAGCGTCTGTTTCCATGGTGAATCATCGATTCGTCGCTCTGTTGAGAATGTCTTGTGTGTTAACCGGGAACATACTCTGGGTTGGCTGAACTTACTCCCGGACGCATTTTTGGAACCAGCATACCTCGAGTAAGCAAGGTTTGGGTTAATCAACCGAGAGTTCAGGGTATATGTGACAGTAAGTTAACCCTGCTTTCTGGAATACACCCCTGTAGTCAAGATAATTTTAGTACAAAAGCATTTACATAGTTTTATTGAAAACACCAAAATACACTTCAGCATAGACAAAAAAATAAAGACAAAAAAGACAAAAAGAAAAGTAAACCAGGCAGCACACAGAGGAACAAGTAAAGTGAAAAGTTAATACTCCAAACCAAAAATGTATTCACCACAGCATTTACTTACTATGTGAAAACCCAAACACCAAACCACTGCATCCACAAAAACACCACGTGCACCCACTGCCCCTCGAGTGCAACCGTCTGGGAAAACCTAAAAAGAAACAAACACAACATTTAAACAAAACTCAGCAGTCATCATTCCTTCTCATGAAAGCCATCTATATGATATTACCTCCCAATACACGTTGGACATTTATCGAAGAGAGGGACTCAACATATACTGAGCACTAAAAAAAATGAACACTATTAACAGCGAGTTCAAAACTCATTAAAACACCACATTAGCTGAACACGATAGAATATGAAACTCTAAAATAAACAGAACAATCGTGCCAGTCCTACGATAAAAATGGACACGTTAGTACACTTCTAATACAAGAATAAATCAAAACTACCGATTCGGCTACTACCTTGTTGTTTTAGTAGTGTGTGCTATCCTCTGATATAATAGTCATCAGCCCTGCTCCTGAACCATCAAAATATACATGTTAGTACATTTCTAAAACAGAGACAATAAATCAAAACTACCAATTCGGCTACTACCTAATGTTAGTTGCTTGTACTATCCACTGATATAATAGTCATCAGTCCCGCTCCTGAACCATCAACATACTGCAACAAACAAGGAACATAACATTATGCTTGGAAAACAAACAAAACCATAAAAGCAGGTGCTACCTTGCCTTAGCAGCTTGCGTTATCCACAGCTATAATTAGCATCAGCTTGCTCCTGAACAATCACACAGCCCAGCTTCCCGTTCCCATTCTATTCTTCTGATTGTTTATCTTCCCTTTAAAATAGTTATTTTCACCTGATCTAATTTGTGTGGCAATCATTAATCTCAACACCCTTTCCGGTCATGCCTCACTAATTCTCCCCTAGGTCCTAATGTCCCCCTACCACATTAATTTAGTCTCGTTAACCCCTTGTTTGCTGTGTATTTAAGCCTTAAGTTTCAGTCCAGTCTTGGTCTTGAATTGTTTGAGTTACATGATTTTGCTTAGTTATATAATTTCCTGATGATTTTCCTGTTCCTTGTTCCTAGTATTCCATTAAATGTTATTTGAAGATATCTCCTTCGTCGTGCATTGAATACTACACCACCAACCATGAGAGAATACAGGACCACAAACAGAAAAAGATGATCCTGGCTGAGGACTGCCTGTGGGGACTGAGGCAGAGTGGTCGTCCTTTGGAGAGGTATGGTCGTCGTTGAGGAGTTTCTCGAGCTCTCCCATCGGGTGAGCTGGCATGATGCTTCTCTCATTGTGTGGATAGGGATACCATTCTGTATAGCGAACCTGCTTGTTATTTCTCCCTAGTCGAGTCTATTAATATTATTCTCTATTTAAACGGTTCTAATTTTGAAGTTGAGGAAGTTAAAGAAGAAAAGTATCTGCCTCATCCAGCCCCATCGAAGACACACATAGCGTCGGCAGCTCACCATAAGCCGGTTCCCTCAACATACCCCTCCAATGGATCCGTCCATTTCTGTCCTCTGGCACTTCCCCAAGTCCTCAGTCCAGTGGTTAAGATGGCCGCCATCCATGAGCCTCGTCGCAAGATGGCCGTCATCCCAGAGCCTCGTCCCAAGATGGCCACCATCCATGAGCCTCGTCGCAAGATGGCCGCCAGTCCAGAGCCTCGTCCTAAGATGGCCGCCTTCACGCCTGAGCCCTCGGTGAAGATGGCTGCCACTGAAAATGAGACTCTTTCCAAAATGGCCGCCCTGCCTGAGTCCTCTCCAGAGCTAATGGAGGACTTATGGCTGATTGACTTCTGGTCAGAGCCTTCACCACCAACTGTGACACATTGTCCCTAACATCTTCCTCAATATTTTGCACTGCCTGGTCCACAGCCTGATCTGCCTGCTCCATAGTCTCCATCGCAAGGCTAAAGGCCCCGATATACTTCAAACGAAATTGAAGAACGAACTGATGTGACGTCATTTTGAACAAAATCAGGCCAAAACGAAGTTTGTTTTGTGTTCTTTTTGGAAGTTCGAAACGGCTTGCCAAAGCGAACTTTCAGGAAAAGTTTGCTTCAGCTGCAAAACACCCTCATGCCACCATTGGTCCGTGACGGTAACGTAATAGGAGGTGTGCGCCGAGGCTCCGCCTTCATTCGTGTGGAAGTCTTCTCTCACTCATTTGATCTGTAGAGTTCGTTGAGGTAAGATCTCCGCGGGTGAAAACATGAACACACAGGATAGCCGCTTTACAAAATGAAGTTGTGCTTCTGATGAAATGAGGCACTGACACTGTTTTTCGTGTTTGATACTGTAAAGCTGCTTGCTTTTAAGCAATCTATTGAATAAACATCTATTCTAAATGCTATATAAATAAACGTGACGTGACTGGAGTTCTAATTTGCAGAGCTCGTGCTAACATACCCATGTTATGATCAGACGCTTTTCTTATGCTTTCTATAAAAAAATGCTTGCAGTTTTCTAATTTTTGTTGTGTTTATTTTGTTACTGAGAAGAAAGTGTACAGCACGTATTTACATATTCATCTAACCGTCATTCTCAGCAGTGTGGGCGGTGTCAGATGTTCGATTACAGTATATCGCAGCTCATGCATTTCGAACTTTGTTTTACCCCTAAACGAAGGACGAAAAATAACTTTGTTTGAAGTATATCTGGGCCTTTAATAAATGCTGCTGCACTCTGACTTTGATTCTCCTTGTCTTTGAATTGCCATTAAGGTAATCCATTTTACTCCAATACAGAGAGGAAACCAGGGGCAGAAATAGACTTATGGTGTCTCCCCCAAACTATTGGAACAGTCAAGTCATCATACACCAATTATATTTTGTTTTGAGATCAAAGTATGCATAATGGAAGAGAGTTTAGAATTTCAGCCTTTATTTCCTGATATTTATATGCATTATAAACTACATAAAATTGTATTACAAACTACATAAAACCACAGCACTCTTTGTATTATACAAGCCAATTAGCCAAATAACAAAACTATTGGGACATCTGACTAAAAGGTGTTTTCGTTACCTAGGATTTAAACAATAAATAGCTCTGAATGTCTACCCATGGTTTTGTCCCTCTGTTTCAGTTGTGAAGACTACATTTGTTGTTAAAAAGCATTAGCCACCATAAAGATCAAAGAGACATGCATGAATAGAATACTCAAATCAATATGTAACCATAGAAACAAACTGACAGTGGACAGAGGAGAACTGAACCAATTAACAGATTAGAAGAAAAACTAGGAAACACAGACAAGAACAGACCTCAAAACGTGACAGTACCCTCCCCTCCAAAA